>SCDY01000443.1:0-61002 GCA_004143825.1 Drosophila micromelanica
AAATCAAAAAAATTATATTTTCAAAAATGAATATATTTTAAATGTAGAATCAATCTGGTGGACAAATCATGACCAAAATTGCATCAGACATGAAAATCGGTTCAGTTTTTACAAAGTTATGGGAGTTTGAAATGTGGGAGCTATGGATTTATTTTTCCACAATGAACAAGGGTCCCCCCTTGTAATTTTTGCAAAAAATAAAAAAAATTATATTTTCAAAAATGCATATATTTTAAATCTAAAATCAATCTGGTGGACAAATCATGGCCAAAATGGTATCAGACACGAAAATCGGTTCAGTTTTTACAAAGTTATGGGAGTTTGAAATGTGGGAGCTATGGATTTATTTTTCCAAAATGAACAAGGGTCCCCCATTGTGATTTTTGCAAAAAATCAAAAAAATGATATTTTCAAAAATGCATATATTTTAAATGTAGAATCAATCTGGTGGACAAATTTTGACCAAAATGGCATCAACATGAAAATCGGTTTAGTTTTGACAAAGTTATGGGAGTTCGAAATGTGGGAGCTATGGATTTTTTTTTTCCAAAATGAACAAGGGTCCCCCCTTGTGATTTTTGCAAAAAATCAAAAAAAAATATATTTTCAAAAATGCATATATTTTAAATGTAGAATCAATCTGGTGGACAAATCATGAACAAAATGGCATCAAACATGAAAATCTGTTTAGTTTTGACAAAGTTGTGGGAGTTTGAAATGTGGGAGCTATGGATTTTTTTTTCCAAAATGAACAAGGGTCCTCCCTTGTGATTTTTTCAAAAAATCAAAAAAAAATATATTTTCAAAAATGAATATATTTTAAATGTAGAATCAATCTGGTGGACAAATCATGGCCAAAATGGCATCAGACATGAAAATCGGTTCAGTTTTTACAAAGTTATGGGAATTTGAAGTGTGGGAGCTATGGATTTATTTTTCCAAAATGAGCACGGGTCCCCCTTGTAATTTTTTCAAAAAATCAAAAAAATATATATATTCAAAAATGCATATATTTTAAATGTTTAATTTCTACATTTAGCGCTAATGTGTTTTTGAAAAAAACATTTTTTTTTTAACTTTGCAAAGAAAACATTTTGCTATTCATTTTCGACCCGAGAAATCGCAAAAAGTGACCCCCACTCGTGTTGTCTCAGTCAATTCAAACATACTCAGATTAGCATTTTAAAAAAATGGGTTTATTGAGTCTGTTTTCGTCTAAACGTCTGAACTAATTTTACTGAACTCTTTATTTTCAAAGTATTTTTACAAGTTCTTCAACTTGCTCGGGCTTCCATTACTTCCACAATAAATGCATTTATTCCCCCTTTCAGTTTGCATTTTAATTGTCACTCAACCACTCAATCCAGCTAGCATTAAGTGCATTATCCGCACATATGACCCATAATTGACTTTATACAACGCCCTCGGCTGGCAGATGAAACTCATTTCCTCAATGGGCGACATTTAGTGGGCATTGATTGACACTTGTGTACAGCGTGAGGAGCAATCCGATCTGTCTGTCAATCAGGCCAACAAACGCTGCCCACAAAAAGTGTCAAACTGAAGTCAGATCAGCAGCATTAAGCGTCATATTAAATGCAAGCCCATTGAGCCAGAGACCCGAGTCTGGCAGTTAGTCAGCCAACCAAAGACGACGACTCATTTAAACTCAAAATGTCAGATTATTAACTTTTGATAAGGCCGGAGAACTCAGAGCCGTGGGCTGTGCATGAAGATGAGCATGAGAAGTTGTACTTTGAGAAGGTGGAGGAAAAGTCTCAGTTTCTGCCAGTCTGGCAATCGACTGCTCTATCTCAGATTTCGTTATAGCTCGCAGCTCAAAGATGTCGATTACAATGCCAATTTCAAGCCGTCTGACGCTGATGAGGATCATCGCACACGGGCCATAAAAAATTACAGCACGTAGCCTAAGTAGATTTCCCGAAATGATAAAAACAACTGTTTCCAACTCTTTCTCCAATACTCATCATCTCTGTCTCTCTGTTCCTTTTTATATCTCTGTTTGTAACACTGTCATAGCCATTTGTTGAATTTGTTGCTCCGTGAAGGCATATAATTCAAAGGATTGTTATATAATCTCAAAGCAGGTTAAAGCCGCAAATACCTTACATATGTCACGCCGACTAGCCAGAAAACTTCATATCAATCAAGGCAATTACAGTTCGTGACGCCTTTCTCCCCTACCCAAAAACACTAAACTTAATATAAATGCAAATTCAAATCTGGAAATCTTAAAATCGATGCGTACCAAATTCAAAATGAAATGAAACGAATCGCCTGCCTTTCTATGGAAACAAATAAAGTTTGAAAAGAAACGTTAAGAAATATGCGCACAAATCATTTGGTTTGGTTTGGGATTGGATTCGATTGGATTGGATTTGGCTATGCATTCATGATTTTCAGATAGTTTTGGCCGGCAGGTAAAATTGGCTTAAAAGCGAGAGCTTCTCGCTGAAGCGATTTGCTGTAACTAGCCAAGAGCTACAGTGATACCTGTCATGTGAAGAA
Source organism: Drosophila micromelanica (assembly GCA_004143825.1). Taxonomy (NCBI): domain Eukaryota; kingdom Metazoa; phylum Arthropoda; class Insecta; order Diptera; family Drosophilidae; genus Drosophila; species Drosophila micromelanica. The sequence continues at coordinate 2,530 of SCDY01000443.1, forward strand.
TTTATAGTAGGCCGTAAAAGTATGCACAAATATTAGCTAACCTGAAAGAAGTTTGCCGTGTTTGAAAAAATTAATCAAATTAATTTTTTTTTATAAACTTAAATATTGATTTATTTTTCTTACATTTATTGGAAATCCAAATAAAAGCTCTCTTTCGACCTTCTGTGGAATCTATACTGTAGCTGGCACATCAAGCTTATCTGATTATTCCGCCCGCCGCTTGGCCAACTGTGTCTTTCCCCCGCCCCGTTGCGTTGTGGTCTCATCTTTCTGCGCTTTGGTTTCGTTGCGCTTAAGCGGCTTCGGCTTATGATTTTGGCCATGCTTTTGGCTTTGGGTATTGGTTGTTAGTGTTTCTTTATGATTTTATAAGCAGCCAGCCCCAAAAAACGCAGCGGCCGAGCATCGTTAACGTTTTTTGTTAGCCTGTCGATCAAAATGCAATCAAAGTTGTGCGGGCTTTGACTTCAACTCCAACTCCAACTTCAACTCCAATTCCGACTCGGACTCGGAATCGGACTCTGCCTTCGTCTTCGTTTCATTCCTTTGTGCAGTGGGCTATTTGGGTTGATTGTATTGGCTTTTTGGCCACAATAGTTTTGGGCTCGTAAAGATTTCTATCTGCGGCAGTCGGGTCGGCCTTTTTCACTCTGTTGCCGTGGCCTTTATTATTTATGGTAAGTGTCTGTTTTGGCCTGCGCGTCTCTCGAAAGTTGTAATTGATTTTTACAGTTTGTTGCGGTTTTCGGCTTTATTTTGATTTTGGTGGTTTATAAACCTTCGTTATATCTAAATATCGCACCATAAATAACATGGGGGAATGTTTATGTTTTATGGTCGTTGCGGTTCCGTTTTATAGCTTTGAAAATGTAGAAAGGGTTCTTTAAACATATTCTGTATGGTTGTAAGTAGATCGATTAGAAGTCGTTTTATGTATATATGAAAATCATTATCTTATGTAACAGATCTTAATCCAATGCAAGTCTCATTTAAATAATGCCACGAAACCCCATTAAGAATTCTATAAGAATAAATAATAAAAAGAAGAAAAAACTATATAATCCAATTAATCCTTAAACGTTTTTTAAAAGCATATAATTTAAACACACGCCGACGACAGCGACAACGACATAAAGGAGCCCGAAAACACAACACACCCTAAAGACAGACACAACACGAACAACAACGACAAACAATGCCAAATTCGAATTGGGTTTCGGCTCGACTTTAGGTTTGGGTTCGGGTTTTTGGATCTGGGTCTGGGTCTGGGCTCTCTGCCAGCTTCAACTCCAACTCCAACTCCAACGCAACCGCCTTTGGATCTCTGGCTGCTGATTTCGATCGCTTTGCGCATGCGCCGTGGACTCTAAGCCCGACGAGGGGCAGCGGGCAGCAAGCAGCGGAAGGTGCGTGAACAATGGCAACAATCGAACATAATTAGGCTTAAGTGCAGGGGGGAGAGAGGAGAGGAGAGATGCGAGAGAAAGAGGGCTTTGGAACTGGCTGTGCAACTGGAGGCGGCAACTGCTCATATACATAAATAAGAACGGCAACGCAAATAAATTGTAGCGAATTTTTATAATTAATTGTATTGTCGTTTGGCTCGTTTATTGTGCGCAGCTTTTCGCCGCGCGCCTCATAATGATGTTGATAATGATGCTCATAATGATGGTGATGCAGTGCCTCAGATATGGCGACAATAGGCGAGGCGACAGGGCGGGGCGGGGCGGGGCAAGACCACAGCGAATTATGGTAGCCGGGCCGTGTATTAAAAGCGCATTAACAAATCCTCTAATCAGCGTCGGCAAATCATCGACAGGCCCCCATCCCCTCCCCCCATTCGGTTCCCCTTTGGTGTGTGGGTGAGTGTCTGCGACTTTCCGGCTCTGCAGATCCGTGCCTGCGGTGCCGCCCCTCAGCGGACTCGTGTTTGGTTTCCGTTGTGCCTTTGTTTTGTTTGTTTTGTTATGTTTGCCCCCGTCGAGGCCGCAATTGTTGTTGGATATCGCGCTGTGTGAAGCGATTGTTAAGTGTCTTCCAAAGCTCTACACTGGCAGAAAAATAAATTCAATTGAAATAGAGCCAATATCTCTATTTACTTATTTTTATTGTATGCTTCAAAGCAAATGATATTTTAAAATTTTTTTATTTTTTTTTTATCAATTATCCTTTATATGCAGAATATCCCATTTTATTATAATTTTTTCAGACTGTGTAACGCCCAGTTTTCAATTTACGAGTCGCATATCTTGAGTGCAAGCCAAGTCGGGCTATCTATTAATAAACCATAATAATTTATTGATTTCCTTTTAAAGTCGCTATTGAGCCAACTAATCTACACAGCATTATCGCGCACAACAAAACCAAACCTGGCCAACGGGCCAAGGAGCCCAGCGAAAGCCAGCAATAGGAACTAGATCTGCGTTTGGGTCTAAGAGTCAATGTCGGTGAGGAGGGGGAATTGGAATGGGCGAAGCAGTTGCCACATTGTGCATGCTTAACAAACTATTGTTTAGTCTCGAGAGTCGAGAGTCGAGTCTCGTGCTTCTTGTGGCCTATGGCCGAGGCAACCTTTTGCGGACAAGTTTGCCACCTATTGACATGGACAGCGACTGGCAGAGGGATTGGGCTGCCCTCATTATACGAAACATATTTAGCTTCTGCTTGGCTGCCTTAATTCGCTTACATTTTGTACCTTAATAAGTTTCCATTCGGCTCGTCCTGCACCAATGCTGCCCTGTTCGGCACATTGATTACTGAGCTGCGAGAAATATAATATTGAATTTATATCAAGTCAAAATCTCACAAGCTTGTCTGTTCAAGTTTTTCTTCAACTAAAGGTTGCTATTGTATACACTGCAGGGTAGCTTGATTTCGATCAAGCTCAACTATTTATTTCAGTCTGACTTCTTTCTCTCACTCTCTTCGCCCGTCGTTTCTCGTGTTTGGCTTAGTTTCTTGCTTGGGCGCTTTTCTGCCGTCAAAGGCATCCTTTGAAGTTAATCGCATGTTGTGCTAGAAAAATTGCACACACACACATACACTCGCACACACACGGGCACACTCATCCATAGCTTCCTGCTTCACTCCTGTTACACGCTCGAATCGTTAACATATAATTGTGTTTTAGCATTTAACTTTGGCTCCTTTCTGACTCTGTCGCTTGTCGGTTTGGGACTGTTTCCCTATTTTGGCTTGAAGCGCTCCACTTCTTATTCAGCTTCTTTTTCTATTTACTAGTCGTCTGCAGCTCTAGTCCCATTGTCTGCCTAATTTTCTGCTCCTTAAGCCCTCGACTTTGGCAGGCTGCCTGCCAAAGCGCCAAGCAAATGCATTTTCTTATTAATTTTTGTAATCCATTTGCCCAAATAGGAGCGGCTCTGAGGGCAAAGATTTAGCACAGACAGCCGCCTAAGTAGTACGAAAAAACTTGGCCAAAGATTAGCTACATCAACAAAAGAGTTGCTCAAAAGAAATTTAGTTAGAGCGAAAGTAGAGAAATCTCAGGTAGTGCAAGTATTCATAAATATATATAAATACCAACAACACTCAGAGGAAAAAAATTAAATGAAGAGTTTGTCAAAATCTGCCAATTAAAAAAATTAGGTAAAATCTTGTAATGCCTAAAAACAAATTCAATACTTCAGGCAACATACATACATATCGGTACATGTATATATTAATTATTTATAATGTAGAAATATTTGGAACTAAGAACAGCATTTTTTCTGACTGTCTATAGAGTTTTTATACTTCAGTCGTTTTATGGTCGCATGAATCCTCTTCTCTTGACACACATTCATCTTAAAGCAGCGATTTGCTGTCCTTAATGGCACATGTGCTAATACCAGACATGAAAAGTGTTTCGTATACAATTTATGCTGCCACACACATTCGCACACACACTCGCACACACTCGCATATAACCACAGCAGCTGTTACCACAACAACATTTGGCAAATACGCCGCGACAGCTTGCAGGTAATTTATCTAATAAAATTATTATTACCATATATTACAATAAATGAGGCTTAATAAGTATGCCACAAGATTTCTGCCTCCCAATACTTTCAAGAAGCTGCTTAAGATGGCGGGGCTCCACATCCCGCCGCCGCCGCCGCCGCCGCAAATTGCGTGTGGCACGTGACCGGCGAAAACGTCGCTGACTACGGCGAGAAAAGCCGCCGCACAAATGTCGCCTGATTCTCTCCGAAAATAGCTAAACAATTTGAGAAGATGTTGGGAAAATTTAAATTGGCGACGGCGGCGCATTTTAAATTCAAAAGAGGCAGGCGCAACTTCGGACACGCCCCCTTTGACAATATGGATGCAACACGAAATTATCTGAAATCAATTGAGAGATAAAGAAATATATCAAAGTAGCAATAATCGATAGAAAACTGGAGAGGAAACCCTTTTGAAACCCCTAATTGTTGATCAATCGATTATATGGGTACGATTTACAGTTCTATAATACAATTTCCAATTCACTGCCATTGCTGATTGGACATTGGGGCCCGCCCTTAATTCAACTGGCCTACAAATTACTTCATTTGTCCAAGTGCCCCGAACCCCAACAAATGGGAACAACATGAACAACTAAACCCAACAAATTCTCGTATTCATGTTAAATTTGATGCAGCAACAACTAAAATGTGGACAATTGAAATGACGCCTAATTTTTTATGGGCATCGCAAACACTCAAGTCAAACAGGCAAAGAGGGCCCAAAGTATCCTTGACAGGCGCAGAGGACCAAAATGGTTGGGCTTGTTTTCGGTTTTGTTTTTTGTGGGTGTTGTGCCTCAAAATTCCTTCTAACCGCTACAATTTTGTGGTTTTGTAAAACTTTTCCTTGACTGCGTGCTGTTTGCTTGTTTTTTATTTTTTCCTTTTGCTTTTCATTTTTATTTTTTTCTGTTCGGGTTTGTTTGTTTGCTGAGGCCTCTTGTTTTTTGGACCCATTCCTGGCCTTGTTTTCCATTATTTTGTTTGCATTTGAATTGAAAATTAGTATTTGGGCACTTTAACATCGGCCGTCTGCTAATTTATCATGCAACTTTTCCTCTCTCCCAATATTTTTCCGGGTTTCTCTGCCCTTTTTGGCTTATTCTCAAGTGTTTGTTTAGGCTGTGGCTAGAGCTTGTGTTCTTAAATTGAGCTCCCGTAATTTTATTTATGACATGTTTGATCGAGTTTGCCTTGGAGTACACTACAAATAGTCGTGGCACGTGTGCTGCTCGAAATACATACAAATTGTAGTCCCGGTCTCACTTTATTTATGCTGCCACATGACTCAATTGCAGCCACTTACTCCATTTTGGCTACTTTACAATGTAATAAGCTGGCGCTACCGTCGCCGAAACCGAAATAAACCAAGGAGGAAAGAGCCAGCAAAGGGACCAAACTGTTGGCAGTGACAAAGGTAGACAGCGGGTCCAAGGCGGATCCAGGGAGGGCGGCGGCAGCTTCGTAGCTGCGCACAGACGGCGGCGTTGCGAACTAATGAGTTCCTAATTTAAATAAATTTCTAGTCATAAATTAAAATATGTGAGACACATAAAGCACGCAACGCAACAAAAGGGGGGCGCCAACTACAGCATGTGGCTGACAGACAGACAGATGGGGGAACAGAGGCAGAGGGGCGGCTGGCGGCCATTATTTGCTCGGGGGCTGACACAACTAAAATGTGCGAAAATATTTTACTTTTTTCCTGCGAATTTCCATTCTTATTTTATACATTTTCTCGAACGCTTTAAAAGGCGCTTAAAGCTTTTATTTAAATACTGAGATGAAATAAACAGCTATGTGTAAAATAAATTATAGTATATTTGAGGATCAATGAAAGCTTTAATTTAGGGATGCAGTTGTTTTTAAATACTAAGATAAAATAAAAAGTTTGAAGTAAAATTTAAAAAAAATTATAGTATTTTTAAGGACCAATTAAAGCTTCTTATTTTAGTTTCTCTTAAAATTAGTATAGACTTTAGTATAGACTATTTACAAATTTTCATTCTTATTTGATCCACTTTCTCAAGCGCTTTAAAAAGCGCCTAAAGCTTGAATTTAAAAACGACGAAAAATAATAATATGTGTTAAATAAATATATTTGTGGAAAAATTTCAGTATATTTGAGGATCAATTAAAGTTATTTTATTTTCTCCCAAATTTAAAAAACACTCTCATCTTTCACTTCCTTTTGCATCGCTCATTCATTATCTCCGGGCTATCGGCAATGGCCAAAACTATTTACAAATTTTACGGCTGTCGCGCTGCATCATCGGCGACTCTTTGGGCTGGAAGTCGCTTTATGACTGGCCACACAATCGCCTCTAAGCGCATAAATCAGTTTCTTCTAGCTGTAAGCCAACGCTAAATGCCGAGGACAGTCTGAAATAAAGAAACCAGCCGGCAAACTAGGTACGTGAGCAAAAACTTGGCGCATACCAAAAGTCAATGAGCCATTCAACGATCGATCGGCAAAGGCGGCTGTTAGCCTGGCAATGGTCTCTGCTCCGCTCGAAGATGGTTTCGGCATCGGGCCAAGATGCTATCCCAAAGATGGTCAACGTCTCTCGGTTCACGTCGCTGCCTGAACATTTTCGCTACGCCGCATTTTTAGCCAATTTAAAGTCTAATTTAAGCAGCGCATTTGTAACGCACGTAAGGAGCAAAAGCAGCAGCAGCCGCATCAGAGAGGGGGAGGGGTGAAGAGTAGAGAACGTAAACACCCAAAAGGATTGATCGACTGGATAATTTTGAGCACGTACGCATATAAATTTCATCAAAATTCCAATGAAATATACGCAGACCGTTTAAATACGTCAATAAGAGAATATTTTTTTCTGTTGTTGTTATCAAAGGACACAAAAGGCTCATCGAAACAGAAAAATAAAGAAAAAAAGAGGTTTTTTATAAAATTATGGATTTTTCTGTTTGCTGCAAAAGGAATTTTGGTGCGCAGTTTTATTTTCCCACTTGTTGTTAGCCGTCTGCTGTGGATACCGCATAATAAACATGTTTATTAGCATTTTTGCGAGAGCAACAATAAATTAAGCACCAGCAGACAGCTTGCAACATGTTGCACGCAACAATCAGCCCGAAAATAAAATATGCTGCATGCAATAAATATTTCTTTTCTCATTTCTTTTTTCCAACGCGCCGAAAATAATTAAAAATTGACGGAGAGTAGTGGAAAGTGTTTTTTGGTGAAGACAGAATACTGAATGCACTTTAAACATTTTAAATGTATATTAAAACATAAATTTAAGTACAAATTTTTGCAACTTTAGACAACTCTTTTTATTCAAAAAATATGTTGAAATTTTCTAACTACAATTAAAATAATATAAATTCAACTCTAAAATGATTTAACAATACCCTATTTTAAAAGCACATTACAATTTTGGTTTGCACTTTGAACACAACTGGACCGTTACGACGATCGGAGAACTTATTAAAAAACCAACTCAGCTCAGATGCAGTTCATTAAACGCTGGAGCCAATGCAGCTCCAGCCCGGGAACGCTTCGATGCCAACTTGAGAGCATAGTGTGCTTTGCATTAATTTCATATGCAATTTACGCTGATTTATTTGATTTGCAAGCTCAATGTCCCATGTCGCATGTCCGATGTCCAATATCCAATGTGCAATGTCCGTTGGCTGACGTCTGGTGCTCAATGTCCGAAGCCTGGCACCGCGGCATGTTTGTCACTCGCATGGCGACAGCAACGGGAGGCGACCCTGCTCCTAAATTGGCCCGGGCACCCTCGGACTCGGCAGACGTCAATGCTGCTGTTCGATTTGATCGATTTGTGTTGATTGCCTGTCAGTTGTTGGCCGGCCAATACAATGGCTTCTGGGCAGGAGCACACAGGGGGGAAGGGCAGCGGACAGTAGCATCTTGTTAGGTGTCAGGCGGTGCAGTCAAGTGTTAAATATATGTACGTGCATATACACAGAGAATTTACGTTAACTAAAAGTGCATAAAATGTGCACAAAACCTCAACTCAAAGTCCTGTCAGTCAGTCAGTCAGTCATTCACTCACTCGCTCACTCACTCATTGGTTGGCCTCTTAAATGATAGCCACTATTGATGTGGGCTCCTTTCCGAGCCTCAAAGTATCTTTTGTTCGACGTATGCATATGTAATGCAGAGGAGCCGAGGAGCTGTTCCTGCTGCCGACTCTTTGATTGGCTTTCTTGAAATCCACACTTGAAGTGTTGGAAATTTAATGTTGCGTGTGTGTGGTTGAGGCTGAATCTGAGGCTGTAGCTGATCCTGAAGCTGTATCTGGGGAGGGGGGATGACTCGCATTTGCAGTGCTGATTTAAACGCCTTTCGTTTCTTCGTTCTTTCCGTATGCATTTATGCGCCAAATGATTTTTCATGGGAAATCGCTTAAGCTAAAAAGTCAAAAAGATGCTGCGATATATATATATAAATATTTTTTTTTGTGCGGGCATTTTTACATACAGCGCATTGTTTGAGCAGCTTTTACGGGCTTTATAGAGAGAATGCATTGTGTGGGCTATTGAGTGGGAAAAGAGGCCTTGACGAGCTAAGCCATGTAAAATGATATGAATTGATAGCTATAGCCAGAGGTTAAAATACAATTTTGTATTTATAGCTAATGCCCGCATAAAGATTAGCTCACTGAATATCTCATTTTGTGCTACCTTTCATATGCAGATGATAACAAATGTGATTTATAATGCGCTATTAGTTCACTCAAGGCCTTACACATATCTTCTTTATATACAAGAATAGAGTTTTATATTACATTTCTTAAATGTAGTTTTATGCTCCACTTATATAATTTTGTATGTGATGCATAATTTAATCGAAAAATCCTTTTATGCACTTCAACAGCAATTGAAGTTATATTCAAAAAATAAAAAAGCATGTAAAAGCTTTTACTTAATGTTCGCTTGCCCAAATTCAGTACTCAGTATTCAGTCCCAAAGTTTCCTTCGCTGAACCCACTCAATTTTTTAATGCAATTTCATAGCATTTTGCTTGCTTCGATTTATTGTGTACTCGGTCTCCCCTCACTTGTGTTCCGTTATCATTCTAACGTAATCTTAATCACTTTGCGCAATGTTCATTCATCCACATCATCAATTTCCTTTGCGACGACTGCATTAGTGCAGCGCCCTCTGTTGGCCGAATAAGAAATAACCAGCTGCTGCATTCGATAGATGCCTGTCTACGACTCGGACTTGGACTCGAACTCGGACTCGGACTCGAACTTCCTCTTGAAGCTCTAGTGTCTGTTTCTGTGTTTCTGTTTCTACATTTGCTTTTACGCTGGCTGCCTCAATGCATTTCGCCGCTTTATCAGATTTGAAGTTATTTTCAAGCTGATAGATTCGCCTTGTTTTGGACTGGGTTGGGTTGGGTTTTGATTTGGTTGGGTTCGGTTTCGTTCAACCCACAATTTGCCAACTCCCATTTTAATCTATTTTCTACGCGCGTGCTTCTTCTTATTAGCAATAGGAACTCCCATTCCCAAACACCTAAAAAACATCATTTGCTACTTTAATAGTTGCCTATTGTTGTTGTTGTAGCTGTTATCGTACAATCTGCTTCGACCCGACTCGACCCTTTTCGGCCAGTTAGTTAGCCAGTTGCAGTCGCCCCTCTGTTCGGCCCCCTGTTGCCATATTAAAAATGTATATAAAGCTCTTAAGCGAACCTGTCCAAAATGAGAGAGAAAAAAACAACTGGAGGAGAGCAGCGAGGAGTAGGAGGAAGTTGCCTGCTTCAGCTCTTTTATAGATTTCAATAATAGATTTTTCGAGTTGGTTTCCTGCGTGGCTGCAATTTTCGTCTGCAGCCGCGTGCAAAATTGTTTTCTCCAACTTGGCCATGAACCCGTTGACGGCTTTAGCCGGCCCGACTGGCCAACAGTCAGTTGCAGTTGGCCAACGGCTTCTGTACGAGCCTGGACTGCGCTCTTCTAATGTGTTTCCTTTGTTTAGGTCTTGGTCTTGCACTTGGCCGCAGCTGTGCGGCCTTTTGGCCGCGTATCAAACAGCAGCAATGCCATTTTTTAGTTTCAGTTTTTTGTAACTATTTGTAGCTGCTGTTGTTGCTCGTATTTGTTGCAGCCACAATTCGTTGCTGTCCACTTGAAGTGCCACATTTGGAATGGCCATTGGGTCAGTGCACTACGGATCCATTTAGCCCAAAGAGTTGCCTCGGCTCGATAAATGCCTCTGCAATGCGAACTGCATTAAATAATTTCTGAACTTTGTTTTTTTCAACTTTTGATTGCTCAGTTAGTTCATTCTCACCGAACATCAAAATCTAATTTGAAAATGCAGCATAAATAAAATTAATCACCTGGAAAATTGCTAATAAGCTGAGCAAGAGGTGCATTAATATGAAACCAACTGCTAGCTTCGTCAAGGACGTTATGCAGCCACCCCATTTGGCAGAGGGTGGCTAAGAGATGAAGATTACGGTGACTACATGTAAGCCAGGTACACACACACACACAAATAGGACAGTGCTGAATATTTGGCTTCATTATTTGAGTTGAGAAAAGTCAGCGGAAATGTGCGAGTTTCGCCTGGGGTACACTGAAAATAAGTGTAGATGATGTAAGGACAGAGATACGAAGAGAGAAAACTATCAACGTGAAATGAGAAAATCTCAACGAGCTGGCTGCTCATGATTATCTATCCAGGCGAGCGAGTAGCCCCATCATCCATTAGACATTATCAGCAACACCCAACCGAGCGCCACATTCTGGTCAATGCCACCAGGCAGCTGCCCGCAGCCCCGGCTTAATGTTTATTTAAGCTGTAAAACTTAAAATCAACTCATAAACTTGGTGGGGGTTGACAAAGCCATTTAGCCAGCGCAGATGAAGCCGTTTTAACCGTTTGTTAGTTTCGTAACTCGGAATTGTGGGTGATACTTTTATGGTACTCTTAAGTGTGTCTTTGAGCGTATTAGCCACGTTCATATATGGTGGTAATAGAGTCGAACTGACCAATTAAAGTAGGTTTTAAGGCGCCATTCTAATGGATAAACCTTTAAATATTTGATTAAGCTCAAGTGATGATTTGTTTTGGAAAAAATAGAAATAGAATAATAAAAAGAAAATTTAATTTAAATAAAACTTATGAGAAAGTGAGAGGTTTTAAATAATAAAAAGCTTTCTATGGCTTTAACTTAAAGATTATTGTTCCGTCTCCGCAGAGACCAATTATTCAAATAGAAAACTTTTTCGAATAAAAAATAAATAAAAGTGTATTTATTTATTTACCTTTTGCTATCTTACGTGTTAGAATTAAAATTATTTAATATTTATTTAAAATCCTCTTTTCTTATCCATGCTAAGAAAAAATTCGATAACTGTGATTTCTAATCTGTGTCTCCTCACCCGTAGATTTAATTATTCGAAGCTTTCGCAATTTTCTGTCTTTGCTTTCATCTCGCCTGCACATTAATATTAAAAGCTGCCATTTACACGCATTTACTTTCATTTTTGGCATGCCAAATCGAAAATTGACTCAAACATCTTGCCCTCGTCGTAATTGTGCGTCAAATTACATACCAAATTACAAAACGTGCCCGAATATGTTGGCGCTAATGACAATGCCACATTGCTTCAAAGTGTTGTGCAACTTCAAATGTGTTGCTCGCAGCACTGATGGCTCATTATCCGGCGACCTCCCGCAACTGTTTGGCAGTCGGCCGAAAAAGGGCCACAGAAAATCAATTAGCCACAATTCTGTCTGCCCCTCACGGCTTAGGCTGCGCCCCCAAAACACCAGATCATTAATACTGGCCCGCAATGCCAGCGGGAACAGTGACAGTCGTCGGCGCAGTCGCAGTCCAAATGTTTAAAGCCCCAAATGGAGGCCAAGTGGGCGCGTCCACATTGGCTGTGTCTGATGTCTAATGTCTGATGTCTGATGTCTGATGTGTGAGTGCATTACAGAGTCGCACATATGTCAAAGTTCAAGCCCATTGCTGTGCTTTAAACAGGCAACATTAGTGGATAATTAACACGCCCACAATGTGCTTGGGGGCTAGGCACCGTCGGCTAGCCGAAGCGTGATGTCTTTTTGCCCAACTTTGTCATGCAAATGAGTTGAACACACGGGCCGGCAAATTTATGTGCCGTATGTGTCCAACTTGGCTCGCAGTTGGTGGTCCACATGCAGACATGTCTCTTTCTTCCCCCCTCTCTCACCCTATTTTCAGTTTGTTTAGTTGTTCAACAATTCAACAATTCACGCTGCGCTGAAACTGGAAAATGCAACCAACATCACTCATACGACTCGTGGGCACTTTGCGGCCTGCTCATTATAGCCATAAACTATGTATTAAAATTATGAAAATTAGCTTTGGCACACACACAAAATCATAAAACTTAATTGCCACACATACTATTGCACTCAAATTACATGCATATTTTTAATCTAATTGGTTTTCTTGTTATCGTTTCAGGTATGTTCAGGCCGTTCGCTGTTGTTGTTGTTTATCGACAGGTGGCGCATAAATCGCCCGATTTGTTCAACAGATATAGAAAAGTGAGTTTGAATAGTTTTCAAGTGATTTGCATAAATTATGATTGCATTTTGAAATCGAATCTACATAAATTTCATATGGAATTGAACCTTTTCGAGTTGTGGACGTTGTCGGGTGTGACATGTTTTGATGTGAGCAGTCAAATTGTTTGGGTTCCCATAAATAAGCTAACGATGAAGTAGTTGGGGGGTGGGTGCACTAAGTGATTCAAATTATATTCTATACCCTGTGCAAGCAAAAGATATACAAAAAATTTACATTTGCTTTGAAATATAAATATATGTTTTTTTTTTTTTTTGTATAATCTGAACCCATTGAAAATGGGTAAATGGGTTTTGTGCGAATGTTTGTAGGTTGAACTCTTTAAGTTCTTTTATACCATACGCAGATAAATGATTGATAATCCCTTCCGTTTTTTTAGTAGTATATTTATCATTTTTTGACTCTGTTAGTTAGATAATCTCCAAACCCATAAGAGCATACGCAAATTTTGAATATTTTGGGTTTTAGATAGCTTAAAAGTCTGAAATTTATTTTCTTTGATAATTATTTTATTTTCTTCTTAAGTACTGGGTTCAGGGTATCTCCTAGTTGGGCGGTCGCGACTAGAATAAGCTCACTTATTTTAATATGCTGAATTCCTCCATAATTTAATTAATTTGCTCAAAATAACAATTAATATTATTGTGCATATATTACGAGTACCTTAAAATACATTTCAAATTATTCACTAGTTGCATGCTCTCACCACAAGACAATACAATTAACTTTCAATACGCATTTAAGCTAAACAATTTTCTAGCATTTCTCAGCCCACTTACTCACATTTCTCAACTGCCAGCTCTCACATTTTCCGCTCATTTCCCATATGCCAGGCTGAATCCCACACTTCGATCCTCGCATGCAGCTATCAGATGGCCCCGGTAAACAATCCCGAAAGCCGCAGACAATCTCAGACGCGCACTTCAAGTCGACTTAATGATGCACAGATTAATGTTGCCACAACAGCAGCTCGAGGCGAGTGGTGTTGCCACAGAGCAAGTGAAAGACTTCTTAACTGTTGCAACGCACGGGGCAGGGGGTATTGCGGGACACCAAATCAGCCGCAAACGCAACGCCTTTTGTGTCAAGAAACTTTAACTATTTATTACAAACACAAATCACTCGAGGCGCATTGACGAACTGGCTGAACTGACTGACTGATTGACTGACTGACTGGCTAACTGACTGCTAAATCTGCCGTCGACTGACTGGTTGATCTGGGCCCCGGTATCAATGTTAACCCAGTTACAAACGGATATTCAAATGCATTAGCGCAAAATGTCAAATATGACAGGCAGACATTGAAATGTATTCTGACTCGGGTGTTTAGGGTGCCGGCAAAAGTAGCTGTCTGTTGCAGCCTGGAGCCCGTTCTCTGGCAGACAGTTGAGCGGGAGACGAGGAGCTGCTTCAGTTACAAAAAGTCAAATTAGCGCCTCGGGCTTGCGTCTAGTACCCAGAACCCAGAGCAGCAAAAACGCATTTTGAAAAGGGTCTAATGGCTGTCGGAAAGTTTGCGGCTGTTAATGATGCTGCGGCGTCTGGAATCTCTAAATGTTAATCGATTTATGATGTTTCCGAAATTAAATGTGTCTGCCGGCGCGATAAGGCGCTACAGTAGCCACCAATAGCACCATACCAAAACCCCCATACCCATACCAATGCCAACTTCAAGCCCCAAAATCTCCATCTGGTGAACATTGAAAAACCTTTAAAATGCCACACAAGACGAGAGAGTTTTTTACGTAGCTCGCTGATAAGACAACAGTCAAATCTTGAGGGCCCATTCAAACTGTTCAAACTTTAAAACTATTTGCCGTCTGCAGTCTGCCGTTTGATGCCTGCTGCCTGCTGTCTGTCTGCAGTTCTGGCCCCTTTTGGGAGTGCACAAAGTAGCGTAAAATAACAATAAACAAGAAATAATCATGTTGTTGGGGAGTTGTTGCAAGTTTCTCCCCACACCCTCCCCGGTGCCATACCAAAGGCAATAAGCCAATCATGTGTAAGATTGTAGCCAGCTGCCTGTTATAGCTGTTGTTGTTGCTGTTGTTAGCAACTATTGCTAGGATTTTGTAGGAGACTACGACGCTTTATTGGCAACCGTTAGCTGCTTTTGCAGCTTCAGCAGTCAATGCTTTTAAATGTCAGTGTCAGCGAAAGTGGCATTGCAAAGAAGAACTAACTGTACATCCGTAAACTGTTTATATAGATATATGTCGGGAAAAAAAAATAAAAGCGAAAATAACAGTTAAGGCACCAACGAAAAACTGAAAGGTTTCACATTGCTGTGGTTGTTAAGATCTAGAAAGAGTTCTCCTGAAAACAGCTAACAGCTTAGCTGTCTAATAAAAATGAAACTTTAACTATTTGGCTAAAATTTGTTCAGCACTTGACTTACCAGTTCATAAAATTTGTTTTTTTATTTAAAGAAGGTTTTTTAAACTAGATGTAATTTGTTAGTTTTATTTTCACGTAATTTCTATGTTTATTTAAATTTAATTCTCGCAGAACTTGCATTTTGTTACACATTTTTTCTTCGTAAATATTCTTTTAAAGTTTTAAGTAAAGTTCTTAAAAATTAAGGTTGACTTCAGGTCCCGGAACTATGGTTTCGCTTTCTTTACATTTTGAATTGCTCGTTCGGCTGACAGCAAAGTCTTTTCTTTAGAAATTTTTTGCTCTTCCACTTGAACCAAATCTTGCTGCGCCGTGAAAAGCTGCAGCAGCAACAGAGCAAAGTAACTAAGGCAGTAGGAAAAGCAGCCGCATTAGTTGTGATTATCACCCAGCTCCCTACTCCATATAAGTCGTGCCATGTACTCCTTACATACATATTTACAAATACATATTTATCTACATATATACGTAAGAAGCACTGATTCTCTTGTGTGATGCGGAACTTTTGTGTGGGTGTGATTTGTGAGCTGTTGTCGTCTGTGTCTGCGGCCTTTGAATTGAAGGCAATTGAATGTTAAGCAACTTGTAAATGACTTTTGCGGTCTGGCGGGTAGATAGCCCGAAGGCAAACGGAACACAGCCTACAGAATGTGTCATAAGTAGAACTTTAAGCCAGTCGTCCGAAATTGGATTAAATTCGAGTGGCATTGAAGTGTAATCAGTGTAAGCCAAATGAGTTTCATTAATCAGCACATCTGGCATCGATATGTGTTAAAAAGCGAAATCCAGCAGAGCAAGAAATATGAATATGTAAAGTTTTACAAATGCAAGTTTACACTGCACTGCAAATTTCGGTATCGCTGACAAACTGGTGCAAACACACGTAAAGGGCGCCTGGGGGCCATCATTTTGACAGCAATTTCATGGCCATTACATAAGATATCCATACTAGAAAGAAACGTGGTGCCATCGATTCACATTCCCCATTCCTACTACCAATCACATTCCCATGGCCAACACTTGCATCTCCTGTAAGCCATCATAAAACGCAACCAAAAGTGCGGCTAAACTTTGCGATTGAATTTGCATAAATTGCGCCATGGATCGCTTCAGTTTCTGTTTCTGTTTCAGTCCGTTTCGGTTCGGTTCGGTTCGGGTTTGGTTCGCTCCTCTGTTGTGGTCTGCTCTTCCCTTGCTGCTGTTATGCAAATGGTTTCAGTTTTTTCCTGCTCTCCTCGCTCCCTGTCCGTGTGTGTGTGTGCATTTGAAAATGCATAAGATTTGGCCAAAGATTGCTGTCCATTAATTCAAGTTGGATTTACTTTTAGCATATTTTACATGCATGCGAATTGTGGCTGCAACTGAAACTACAACTACAACTACAACTACAACTACAACTGCGGCTGCGGCAACGAGTCCGCATTCGATTCGCAGTTCGATTCGTACGCAAATTTTTGTTGCAATAAATTTGCATTTACCACAAAATGTTTTGAACTATGGGCTTACCCATTCGGTTTACCTGCGTTCGATTTATTTGTGGCCGCTTTTATTCAAATCGTTTCGCATGCCCAGTCCCTGCCTTCTCTGATATCGTATTTGGATGGAGCTCTGAGTTGGGGGTTCGTTGATTCGTTTTTGATTGGTTTCCATTTCGTATGATGACCTTTGCTTATCATTTAGCTACTAATTTGGCTGCCAATCTGAGGGGGAAATATGTAAATAATGATTGACGAATTCGTAGAAATGTAGCCATGAAAACAAAATTATAAAACCTATTAGAAAATATTTTTGGTAAATTTAGCGAGTAGTAAACAAATTAAGTATAGAAAAATTTTAAAAATAAATATACTTGTACGATATCCCAACCGATTACTTGCCATAAAATTATTTGTCATTAAAGAAAATACCTTAATATTCATGGCACAAACTGACAACCAAGTCGTTGCTCCACTTTTCACATGTTCGCCTTCAGTTGGGACTCAAGAGTCCGTCCACTTTTCAAGTCAGCTCAAAAGTGTAGCTGACAAGTTGTCAAACAGCGAAAAGTTCGTGCTCTAAAATGTACATAATTCGATGTCAAAATAGCTAAATTGATGTCTGCGCAACAACAACTCTATATTAAAGGGCCAATCTACGGCAGCAGAGGAGCTGTTGAGTTGCCGATGTCGTTCTGTTTATTGGAAAATTTCAAATAGTACAATCCAAGTGGAATGGTCCTCGCATTGACTGTTACGGTTCCCATCATCAAATATTTAAGGCATTCTGTCGGCTGTTGTCGAAACTGAAACCAGAACCTGGTCAAAAAGTATGTGAACAGTTACTTCCCTAGCCCAGTCAGGTTTGTGCATGTGTAAATGAACAACTTTATTGTTGTGACCCAAAGTCGCCAATGGGTCAGCAGCCCAAAATTGTCAGTCCAACAGTCGAGCAGTCGCAAAGTGTTTATGTTGAGCATCGATTGTAGGACCCATGGCAAGTATATATAAATATATATATGTATATCTGTCTACTGCTCCCTGCACCTCCCGTTAGGCATTTTCGTGGCCTATTGGTTAGTTTCCATCCTGTTGTTGTGTATTCTGTTTTGTTTATTCAAACAAGCCCAAAGTTCGGCCGCTCTGCGGTCGGTTGTTAAATCCTTAAAATGCCTCAATATTTTCAACGTTGTACGAGTCGAGCCCAATGACAACAATAAAGGACACACAACAAACACACACACATGTATATAGCTTGGACGTGGACACGTCAATGGTGCTCATAAATTTTGAATAAAGTTGGTTAGTTAATGGTTTTAAATTTGTTCAGCTGTGCTTGCAGTCTGTGTAGACCAACAATTTTTTAGAGGTTTCTGCGGTCGGTCCCTTAAATGTTTTGCCAAATATTCCAGTTTAAATTGATTTTCCCTTCATTCACAACATGCTCGAAATTTACAAATAGTTGCCTTTGTTTTCTGCTTAAATAGTTTGCCAGCTCGAAAATTGTTGTCAAGCGAAAAACTTAAGTTCAAGTGTCCTTAAATAGTTAGCAGGAAACAAAGAATTTTTAAAGCTTAACTCATGGCGAAAATAAGTCGAAAAACCGCTCTTTGTCAATGTTCAATTTTGGTAATGACTCTCATTTAGATTGTTTACCGTACTGTCTGTCTATAAGCCCGCAAGAACTTTACTTGCAACTTAATTAAGTTCAATCAAAGCGCACACACTACAGCTTAAGCCGCAGACTGAGCTCTAGACTCCAATCCACACCTACACACAGTGACACACACACACACGCCCACCCACACTCAGGTGTAATTTGCACACAAATTAGCGACACTTTAAACTTCTGAACTGGTTAAAAGAAACCCCAACATTTGCCTGCCAGACAAACTCACCCACAGGCTGTCTGTATTTGCTCCCCGTTGGCTTGTCTCCCCGCTCCCCCCTCGCTCAAAACTCGACAATCGCTCAGCCAGAACTAATGCGATTCATTTTCGTGTAAACTAGCGAAACGCAAAAGTTTCATTCCTGCCCAAAAACGAACGTAAAAATAAATCTAGCAAGTAAAGAGAAAAAAACAGGTATATAAATAATACCAGCAAACAGGCGGCAGCCTTGCCAAAAGTATCACAAATTTATAGCGTGCAAAGGGCTGGCTATCAATTTTGTTGAAATACAAAACCAGCAAAAATGCAGCTCACGATTCTCAACAAGTGCCGCAGCTAAGTGCACATTTGTCAGTGCACAAAAAACATCTAAGAATATAGCAAATAAATAAAAATATAAGAAAATAAAAAGCGGGAGCTCAAAGTCAATCAGTCAGTCAGTTTGTCAATCACTGCTGACTGTAAACGCCTGCAGCATGAACATTTTCTGTATTCCGTCCATATAATTCTAGCTTTTTATTATAATTTTTTTGGCTCTGCGCTTTTTAAAATGTCAATTTTTGTTGTTGTTGTTGTTGTGTCTTGTCCGCCTGCAGCTCGTATTACCATTTTTGGACAATCAAATTGTTGGCGAAATTTTCGATAGCTGTTTTCGTAAATATATGTTGCTTCATATTTTTGGTACAATATTTATGGGGGCCAACTTTAGTTGGATTACATTCATGTGTTTTTCCTTGTTTGTTTTTGGCTCTCGGAAATTTGTCAAATTGCGTTTATGTTCAAATTGACATTTGATGTGGCGCATTTGTTGCCGAGGCAAACAGGCAAACTTTGAGCGTTTGCATTTGGGATTGCGTTAGGGGATTGACTTTACAAATGGGTCAAATTGTTACGAAATAATTTCTATTTAAATATATAAATCTGGTGTATGTATCTTTGATGTGAATGAGATAATGTTTTTAAAAATAATATAACAACTTGGAACTGTTTACGCGCATTTAAAGTACAACATCTTATGTAAAATGTATACATGCTTTTTTTTCTAAATATTGAGCAACGAAATCTTCTTAAAATCTTTAAGCAGAATTTGTTAAATTATACAATAATATCCGATCATAAATATGTATGAACAAATTTTTAAGAATTGGTTTTATCAAACAAATTGGCCTAAAATAAAATAATAGCTGTAACACAATTTATAATTTGTTTGATATTTTTTTTATTTTTGTGTTTCGGTTTTAATGTTTTGTTTTTTATAAAAGGAAATTCGTATGAGTTTGAGATTCTTTGTTATTAGATAAAAAGAATGCCAACTTTACATTTCATTATAGTCCGTTTTCAAGTCCAACGATTACTTTTACTTTTATCTCAGCTGATGCATTGTCACATCCATTAACCCTTGACCCTTAGTATTCATGAAACCAGCACAGTTGACATCTGCGTCGCCTTTGGCCCTGCCTGCCCATATGCCTGAATTTATTTTCCTCTTTTTTTTTGTTGCCTCATATTTAATCAATTAAAACTGTGTACGTGCACATTTGTCGACCAGGCGACCCCAAATGCAACAACGCAAATGCGTAGCGTGCCCCAAAACAAAGCATGACGGGGAGGGGGGTGCATGCTTCAAACCTGCCATAACCAACGCAGACAGACAGACAGACAGACAGTTGGGGTTGGCTAGCAAACTGCACACATGTGCACACAGAACGCACAAAGCTCATAAACAGCAGCAGAAGAGGTGGAGCAGCTCAAAGGATGGCAGTGGGGCAGGACAAGCATTTTAATTTCAAAATAATAAAACCCGACAAACAAACCCTGGTAAGAGCCCAAACCCCAAAGCTGGGCCGAAGCTGACAATGACATGCAATTGAAGCGACCCGTGCACTGTCGTTGGCATCATCAGGCTTTTGTCTAATTGTCGACGGCTTCCACGGGGCCATCATAATGCAGCCGGAGCTCGGAACGGTTCCCCAAAGTCGGTGCGGCTTCAATGGCATGTAAAATGTGCGCATATGTTGCGCCTTTTTCGTGGCTCTCGCCACGGGAATGGGCCTCGTCACATGTCCGCACTGTCCTGACCTGCCAGCTGTGGCCCCATTCCACCCAACCCAACGTTATCCTCATCCACGCTCCTGGCGCTTCTGTGCCGTGTCGACAAACAAATTACAACTGTTATTCTCAAATCATTTGGGGCCCTTCACATGGCCACCTTTTGTTGGTTGCTGCTCGCGTTAAAATGCTGGCCAAGTACATTTTTGGGCGGTAATTCCAGTGGGCAAAACGTCACACCTGACTCTAATGAGCAGTTGTCATATTTTCAGTGAGTATTTTATTAAATTTAATTTCCTCCCAAATATTGACTAATTTAATTCCCCAAGCATATTATTTATTTTTCACTTGCGTCTCTTAAGGCATTATCATTAAGTTTAATTAAAGTCAAGTCTAAGGTCAGTAATTTAAAAAAAAAAAATACTTAAAAAAATACTTTAAGAAAATTATTTAGTAGATTATATTTTGACAATTGTTTTTATATTGCATGCAAAAACTTTTGCATATTGTTTTTTACTGCTTTGTCTCATTTCCTGCATATGCTGATCGTTTTAGCTTAAAGACTGTCAGTTTTTGGTCATGTTGGCAACACAATATATAAACCCAAAGTCGTATTTGCAAAGTGGGTCTTTATATGGTTTGTTTTGGCCGACAATAACAATAACGAGCAAGTGTAAATGGCAATATAAATCAAATATGCGGCAGACGCAGCAGTTCACCTACATGCCACCTACACTGGAGAGTCTGCAGCAGCAGCAACAGCAGAAAAAAAATACAAAAACAACAACAACAAAAACTACGAGCCGCATTCGTGTTTGCCATTTCAATTGAAATGTGTGCACATTTCCACTGGGGGGACATTCAAAACAGGAAAAAAAAACAAAATATATATATACATATATAAAGTGTACACAAACACACACTTCAATTTATGCTATAATTTTCTTGTTTTATGTGCTTTCTGGGGTGTGGCAAAGAAATTGGCAAGCCAAGAGAGAAAAAAAAATTAAACCTTACTCGCACACACACAAACACACACACACACACACACACACCCATTTGGCATAGGATGATAACAATCATTTTGAGTGTTTGCCTTATTTTCAACGCACCCAATTTCTGTGTGTGTGTGTGAGTGTCTGCGTGTCTACATTTGGTTTCTTTCACGTTTTTTTTTTTTGCAGCTGCCTTTCGCCGTGCTAACCAGTGTCAGAAAATGCATTAACATTAACGCAGCTCACTCCTAAAAATTTCTCTGCTTTTTTTTACATTACACGAAATTATTTAATTTCCTGCAACGCCTGCTCGCAATTTGATGAGCGCCTGTCAGACGTCCGTCCAGGGCTTGCCTACCAAATCTCCCCCCCCCCCCACCCCCCCACGCGGCCCCTTATCGCTCTTCCAGCACCCTTCGTGTCCTGATGTTGTCCTGCCCTCTGCGTGCCGTCAAAGCGATGATGTTGCTGTTCATTTCCCAGTTGCCCATTTTCTCTTTCTCTCTCAATTTCGTTCTCGCCTTCCCGCGCGTTTCCCGGCGAAATTCTCGCGTGCACACACACGGAAAATTTCTTCATATTTTTTTGTGTGTGCTTATTTTTTGCCGTCTCTTTAACATCGCTTATCGCAAAGTTAATGACTATGTGGGTCATTAGCATTTCAAGCGTGCCGCAAAAGCGCAGGCGAAAGTTCAATTTAGGAGGAGGTGTCCACAGAATCCAGCTCAATGCAAATTTAAGATGTGGCTTTAAGAGGAGATGCCACCGAGAAATTTTTAATACATAAATCTAAAACTGAATAAAATAAAATTGCATGCTGCATGGCATTCAATAGTGCATTCACTTACAAATCAAATATGTTTGTAATAATAATAACAATCAAAAGCAATAAAAACACTAATAGCAACAACGCGTTGGAGAATGGGAGGACAGACAGTGCCTGAGACTCAACAGGCTTTATTATACCCTACCCCGATGATGTTGATGTGATACACAGAATACAAAATTGCATTTATAAGCAATCATGTCAACACCCAAAAGAAATATGAAATGACGTTGTTGTAGTTGTCGCTTGTCAGCCAGACGCCACAAGTCAAGTGGCAAGTGGCATGTGGCAGTGTGCAAGGGACAAAGGGCAACAAGGAGGAGCAGAGAGCAGGCAGAGGCAACATTTGGCGAAGCGCCTGCAGAAATTTCACTTCACACCTACGAAACGGCGCCAACGACATCATGAAATAGAAACGGAAGTGAGCGTAAGGCATACAGGAAATGCATTCGAGCCGTCTGATGTCGTTCTGTGGGTGTTGGGACCCTCTAAAGGCCTTCCACAAGCGAAGCAGGCAGACAACTTTTTGCGCCACTGTGCGACATGTGTCGCTAACTTCTAGAGTTCGGAAATTGGGAGATGGTTGCCAGAGTTGTAAAAGTGAAAACTAACTAATTTCGAATGAATGAAAATCGAAAGATATATCCAGTTATTGATAAGTTACAGCAATTTCAGGTTGAGTAATTGCTTGCCCTGCACATTTGTTGGGTATTTTGCATGTGGAGTTTCAAATTACTTTTAGTCTTTGAGCTGATGGCCACTTTGGCAGATATTCAATCTGTGGCAGGTATAAAGTACAAAGCTAATGCTCGATGCCGCATGCCTCTTGCCACATGCCACATGAATAGATTGTTCTCCCCCCTTGCCAGATGTTTGATGCTGACGATGCTGACAGTTGATTGAACACTTTTGAAATGACAAAAACGCCCCACGGGTGACATTTCTCAAAACACTTTACGATCACCAACTCCCCCCCCTCTGCACCGGTGCACCCTTTCCAGCGCATTGGCCGACTAGGTGTTGCAACCTTGATTTACGGCGCTGCCTGAACTTGGCCGCCGGCAATCCAGGGCCCCAGATTATGGACTGAGAAATGGTAGCCGGGCTTTTGCATTTGCATTCGCTGTGTGGAACCCGGCGGCCAATCATTAAAACGTCGGCCTGATGAGTTTGCGTCCGAGTTTGCAGTTTAACTGAAGCTGGAGTTGGAGTTGGACTTGAAGTACTTTGGGAGCTGCTGCGCTCGCGGTTTTAAATTACCATTTTAATGCTGCCGAGTGCTGTTGATTGATGTGCTCGGCTCGGCTCCACTCGTCAGTCGACAGTTGGCAGCCAAATGGCTTTTCTGCAGCGTTTTTCCCGCTAACAAGCTTTTGGCATTTTGTTGCCGTCTCTAACGCTTTGTTGCTTGCAAACGCATAAAAACTTTAATGCTGGCCATAAAGAACAAAAAAACATCAATTGCTCCCTACAGTTGCACCTCCCCCACCCCCGTCTATTCCAGCCTCTTTTAGAATACATATTAACAGCTACTTTGAGACACTTCATTAGGTTCTGTGTCGCTGTTGCTGCTGCTGCTGTTGCTGTTGCCCTGTCGATTTGAGTTATGTGATAAGCCACTCGCGCACAAAGCCCCCGCATACCACGCCCCGCCTTCTACTCGTTGATGGCCACAACATTTTGACGTGGTCGCTGTGCTGATTGAGCGCAAGTGCCGCGCTGTCTGACAGCCTGACAGCCAGATACTTTGGGCTTTTAAATGCGCTTCTTTTTAGCCCCCACCTACACCCGTAAGTATTTATATATATATATATACATTCGGCCACAGTTCCCCATTTCGTGGAGTGGGCTCTTAAGCAGCTTCTGAAAGATGCGCACGCCCGTTTTCCGTCAAAAATGTCGTCGTCTATCTGTCCGCCCCTCTGTCCCGCTGGCTGTCATGTCTCCTGCCGTGTAGCGAATGTTAATGAGCTGTTAAAACTCAACGGCCGTCGTGAACGCATCTCCAAATTAAAACTGCATCAGAGCAACAAACTGAACTGTTAACTTGTTTTCTACCTTGTATTTTCGAATTTCATTTACCACTCTGTTGTTTGTCATGGCTATAAATAGTTTCATTAGTGCCGCTAATACTCGTAAACAAGACGCAATGTGGCGAAGTGTGTAGGCCACTGATTGGATCTCTTGAAAGAGAATACTACCAAAATAACTACTAATGAGTTTTATTCGCCATCTGATTAAGAGACAGTTGCTTTTCATTTGCAAATTAAGTATTAATTCAAACTTTAGCCAATTATGCGACTGCAAAATTAGCTGAATAAGGAAAACAAGCTTGTTAAATGGACTGAATTGATTAATATATATAAACAAGTCGAAATTTTATTTTTCCTGAACAATAAGTAAAAGTCGCAAAATTTAATTTGGGAAACATTTTGTATAGTTCTGCTCTTCAATTGCTTAAAATATTGTCTTTGACATATTATCTTAATCACCAAATTTAATACAATTACTTTAAACACATTTTGGATTACTTCAAGTAAGACATTTGTCTTGTTATTATACTGTGACAATAATGTCCCGCAGCTGGAAGGTTAAACTCATATGGTTGCAGCAATTAGCATTTAACTCTTAGCGCTGTCAGCACCCACTAATAGATGCCACTTAAAAGCCCCTTAGCACTTAGCAACATTTGAGTAAATCACAGCAAATGAGCCGCACAACAACAACGTATTTTCTCTCTCTTTCTCTCTATCTATCTCTCTCGTTCTGTCTCTGTCTTGCCCTTGGCGTTGTCTGATAATATTTGCCACCAAGTTCTAAAGTTTCGCACCCGCGTTACGATTTTCTCAAGTGTCTCGCATGACAATAAGCCCCCCCGGTCCCAAGCTAAACTGCAGTCGTGTAGTCCCTATAAAAGTGAAACCCTATACGAGGTTGATATTATTGCGGAGTGCGCTTAAGCGGCTTCTGCATGTCAAGCACTTGGACCCCGGGTAAACAAATACTTTGGCGCCCATGGTGGAGATCTCATATTACCCACGGGTCTGAGCGCAATAATTTACAGGGCCCGAGATATGGCTGTTAAATTAGTTGGCAATAGCCATTGGGAAATGGTCGAGACGAAAGTTATACAAGCCCTAACTGGCTAAGGGACCTGCTCCCCAAACAATTTGTCTGCTTTTCAAATGCTGTGGCGCTTCTCTAGCAATTACTTGTCTAAAATAATTGGCTATGCCGCAAAATTGAAAAAAAAAAAAAAAAATACCACGAAAAAAAAACCAAACAGAAACCGAAACAGAAACTGAAACACAGAACTCTAGACCAGACGTCAAACAATCAAAAACTGTCTGCTGACTTTGACTTTGGCTTTAGCTTTGGTTACGGTTTTTACTGGAGCTGCTTGTTAGGGCAGCGATTCCGATTTCCGTTTCCGCTAGAGCTGTGACTGGCATTGAAAGAAAAACAAAAGCGTGAAAGGATTTCGCAGCAATCACAGTTTCAATATTAATAGTTGGCTGGATTCCACCCTCATTTGACCACCTTTCTAGCTAAAGCGGCTGCTGTTCAGCATTTTTGCTGCGTGGCTGCTTTTAGCATTCATTTTATTTGGTTTCACCGCAGACATTGGCTAGAATGGCAACAATATAGCTGCAAACAAAGCGCAAATCGAAAAAGGAACCTCCCAATGTCCACACCCATAAAAGCGATTTTTATTTGCCGTCTATTGACGTTATTGACTGGCTGTGCGCCATTGAAGGCTCCGGGAGCCAGCGCCCAGCTGTGACCGACAGCAGAACGACGTCGTCAGCGGTGCACGTACATCGCCTCCGAACCCGCCGAAAAATAAATAAAAAGGGAAACATAAAAATAAGTAATATTCGCCAATGCTTTCGTTTTTCTGTTTGTCTCCCCCTATTCCTTTTCCCCCCTTTCTTTTTTGTTTGCATTTTAACTTTCGTTTTCAATTTTCATGGCCCTTTTTGCTGGCCTTTTATTTGTGGCCAGCTAAAAATTTTGTAGCGTTTGGATTTACTTTGGTTTTAAATGGTTCCGCATATCCATAAAATAAGTCGAAGCGTGTAAAATGCACCTGAGCTGCGTATTACAAATACCAGACAATTCCCAGACAATTGGGGAGAGATCTAAGGAGGAAACAGCAATTCCTTTTTTCTGTTTGGCGACTTTTGCAGCTGTTTAGAGTTTTTTAATATGCTTTTATTGCCCAACCGAATGTGCGACACGGAACATATTAAAGATTTGATAAACGGAGCATTTAAAAGTGAAAAATTTACAAATTTTGTTCTTGATTTGTGCTACGTCTAAATGCAGATTTATTATTAATTATAATTTCTTCTTAAAATCAACCTCAGCTCAACCACTCAACATTTTACCAAACTGAAGAGTCTTAGACCGGATCTATGTGGATAACCAACTCTTAAAATTTGTTGAAATTTGTAATAAGCGGCAATTATTAATTAGAATAATTGTCATTAAGAACTTTCTGGGGCGCATAAATTTGAGCATAATTTACACAGAGACACAGAGAGGCGAAGGAAAGCGACGAATTCAAATGAAATTGCCCAAAGGCAGTGAGTACCTTAGTCAGTCAGCCAGTCAACCAGTCAAGCTGTTTCAAGCCTCGCTGCTTATCGATTACATGTCGTCATGCGTCAGACGCCCACACAGGCAGACAGAGAGACAGACACACCCACAAATAAAGGGAGCGAGGTTGGTTGGGGGTGTAAAGCTCATGCTGAAGGCCACCATCGGCTTAGTGTTTTGGAGTGTGGCAAATAAATTGACATTTATCTGTGTGTAACAAGATCAAGTATACGCACCGTTGCCCTTTCGAGTCCATGGCTGGAATTGTGTTTGCATTGAGCACAGCTCAGCTGTGATTTTGTGGTATATTTGCTGATACTTTTGTCTTAATGATGCATGTTCTCGGCTCTGAAACTAAAACGGTACGCGATTCCAATCGCAACACGGCGTATGAGTAATTTATATTGCGTTTACTCGCTTTGACCTCGACACACGCAAACAAATTAAAACGGAAACCAAACTGCCAACAAAGTCGAGAGCTTGAGCCCGAACAAGAGATGAGTTTCGACTTGCATTGAGGTTAACGTGCGTCATGTTCTGCTTAGAAGAAACTACCGACAGCTACTTGACATTTGATTCGCCGATTAGTGCGTGGCAAGTTCCACTATGTGTGCGTATGTGTGCGCGTGTGCTTGTGTGTACCATATACTACTTTGTGGCAACGTCGTTTCATGAAAAGCATTTGAATTAAAATTGCAAATTTAGTTTTTATTGAAAAGTTTGCCAAGAAAAAGTTGGAGGCGGCTTCAGTTTGAGCTGTTGGCAAGCCAATACGAGGGCTCTAATAAACAAAAGAACTAGTTCGTTTTCACATGCTTTAAAAATGCATTTATAACATATAAGTGAGTTTAGATTGATACAGATGCTTCATTTCTGGTTAGTTCTATTAGTATCGCAAAGTTTTGTTCACAAGACTTTTCTGATTCACGACACATATCTTTCCAACCCTGGATCCATATGCGTGCGGTGCTTCTTGGCATTGGTTACCGTGTTGCACGTTGCACATACAACTTGCCGCTCGTTGCACGACTAGTTGAGTTGTTGCCACAGTTGACAGCGTTGAAAACTTTGCTGACAGCACAAGCTGTGAGTAAGTAGCTGCTAAGTAAGTTACCAACAAGCAGACTTATGGTTAGTTAGTATAGTCTGTTACCATGAAAAAGGGCATCGAGGAATCGAAAATGTAATAGTCTTACATAGAGACCGATATTAAATAGAAATTAAGAGTTAAATTAAGTTTTTTCTCACCTTAAAAAAAACTGTTACCGACCCACTTTTAATTAACTCTGCTAACCTAGTTTTCTTACACCTCTTCCTTTTTTACAGAGCCATGACATAAATTCCTAGCAGACAACTAGAGCAGCTAAGCATCTGACATGGAAATGGTGAGTGGCTTTCGTTTCAATTGCATTCCATTCCAGTCCATTCCGTTTTGTTCCATTCGGTGTATACGCCACAACGTAAACATAACGTAATTAGAATACGGAAATCACACATAAAACCAATTTGTAACTTGATGAGTAGAGCTTGGCAAATTTAAAGCAATTGCCATCAAATTTCCTGTCCCCAAAACTGATAGGATTTTAATGCAACACGGAAATGCGCTCAACGAACCAAGGACCACTCGAAATCCTTTTCCAAAACGTTGTCCCATTTCGCATCTTATAGGGGAGAGAGTAAAAAAACAGGTTTTTATGCAGAAATCATATTTAATTACATTGACATTAACTATTAACTTTTAAAATACATTATTAGCATGCCAAGCAACAAGTGAAACTTAATTTACCCTAATTCGTTGACAGCTTGACAAAATGGCTAAGAGACAGCTTTCCATAAAAGTTGCTTCGCACATTTGATTACTATTTATAAAAATAAAAATGTAAAAAATAAGAGATTTACTTAAATTTGCTTTTTTACTGCCTGGCAGCCTTGGCAGCTGGCGACTAAATGAATTTAAATGACATTTACGTGCTCTGGCTTCACATTGCCCAAAGTTGACGCAAATCATGAATAAATAAATTTTATGCGTAAATATAATTCAATTACCAACAGCGAAAATACATGAAGTACGATCCCCCATGACTGTCTGTGTGTGTGTGTTTTTTTATGCGTATGTGTGTGTGTTCGGTTCGTTGTCAGGCAGCCGCTTTTGGCCATTTTTGAAATAAAAAGCAGCCGAAAAAAAGGCTGCCTGCTTTTTCATCCAAACTGGGGACACTTTATAGGCACTTCATTGATTTTCATTGATTTTGTGTGAGTTATTTTTATAAAGGTATGTTTTGCATAGAACCGCCATCCTCTCGACATCGATGGGAAAGTTATTTATTTATTTGCCTGCCCTTGGGAATTTATGGCTCAGAAATTGCTCCGAAAATTGTGTTAGCAGGCAACAAGGCGCCTTTTTGATTATGTATGCTGTGTTAAAAATAATATTTATTCAAGTTACAGTAAAAAATATTTAAAAAATCAATAATCTTATTTTTCCTAAGAGTGTCTCAAATTAGCTAATAAAATTTAACTCAAATCCAAAATTCAATCTTTAATAAACTAAACGTTCTATAAGTTACAACAAAGCCCTAAAAAAATTCCCAAAATATTCTCGACTGCACAGTTTTCGTTGACTTCATTGTCAATTCTTTTGGTAAAAGTTCCATAAATCACTCAGTGGATTCAACAGGTTGCCATTGGCCCAGTCAGCCCCAGTAGTCTGCCCATTTTTCAAGTGCCTGCATTCAATTAACAGTAAAATTTATGTATGGGGAAAACTCGAGTCCAGATGCCTGCCTCCCCCCTCTCACACACACACACACATACTCACACATACAGTAGGAATTCCACATTCAGTCGAAAATTGTTCGTATCAACTGCCAAATGCAATTAAAAGGCAATGAATTTTGCTCTTTCCTCCCATTTCTATCTCGCTCTCTCTTTCTCTCCCTCTCGTTTTCTGGCTCGTTCTTTGCCTTTGTCTTTGCTGGCCTGCCAATGTGTGGGCGTTTCGATGGTATTGGGTGACGTGGGCGTGGCCTGGCGTCTGGTCGCGTACAGCTTTCGCGTTAAAAGTAAAACACTTAACTTAAATTGTGTTCAACAGCTGGAAATAAACGGCAGATAGCGTAGAAAAAAAATAACGCGGATTGCTTTAATTTTCGGCATCATTTTGGCAGCGACCCCTCAGGAATCCTGCCCCAACTCGGCCACCCCAAATACATATTGTTGACTCCTTCTTGAAATGATTATAATTTATCGATTCCACAGGCAATGGGCAACATCTGCCGATGTCTGTATAAAAATAGTTTGTGCATGTGTTATGTGCATTTTATACATTTTATTTAAATTTTTTTAACAAAAGTTCAGGCCCCTGCCCCTGCCCAGGCTTTTACCCCTTCAATCTATGTAGAGAACATTAGCCAAAGCTGCTGTCGCCCTTTTGGCAACACATTTCACATTTTTCATTATTTCCACATTTTATGACAAAGTGGAATTTGAAAATGTCTTCGTTACATTTTTGTTTGTGCCGCCAAAGAAGCAGCTGTCGCAGACACGCCCCCCTCCCGCCTACTGGCCTCTCCGCCTACACGCCACTCACCACCCATCACCTGCAGCAGCTTGCTAATAAAATTATTAACGTGTAAATTCCTGCGACTTATTTAGCTGCCAATTAATAAATTTTATACTCAGTAGCGAGTCGTTTGTTTTTCCTTTTCTTTCTTTTGTTATTTTAACGCATTCCAGTGGGGGCTGATGCCTATCCCGCCCTTTCCCCCCGGTACGCCTCTCGCACTATATGTCTGGCATATTAATGAGCATTTGTTACACTTCTTGTCGGAAATTTATGTGTCCAGGTTAAATTCCTTGGATTTCTGTGCCGCTTCATTCGGTTTGTTCATTTGTTAAATTAATTTATGTTCTTGTCCGGAAAATCTTTAACAAAATATTTAGTGACATTGCCTAACAATGAGAGAGTTTAGATAAGTGTGTGTATATTTTGCGGCAGGTTATTTCTTTACAACCCTTTCATAATTATGTTTTTAGCGTTTCGGATGATGTCACAAATAAGAATTGGGCAAGAATCCAACATGTTCGTGTGAAGAAACAAGATCAAAATAATACTCCTTGATTTTGTAAATGGAACACTAAAATGGATCTATTACATTTATTAAAAATTCTATATTTATTTTCAATTCAACGTATTGAAATTATTTGCATCCTTCTCTTAACTGTTGCTTAAACTTGATATCTTTATATATCTCGCTGCCTTGCCTCAGAATTAGAATGCCGGACACGTTGCCAGGGGAACACTTAGATTTTCCCTAACAAAATTCTCTGTGGTGGTCATAAATAAGTAGTCCAACCTCCCACCCGGCTTCGACACGCCCCCACATTAAACTTTGACCCATTTTGCAGAGCTCATTTGCATAGCGGACTTCAGTCGTAGTCGTTGCCAGTAAACCCTTTCAAAATAAATTAAAAACCAAGTCTAGCTAAATATTTAACTTGCACACATGTGCGGCAGCAACAACAACGAATTCAAGCTCCAAACTCCCAGGGATGCAGTGTAGAGATTTGATAAATGTAACAAAGACCTCTCTAATTGTTCTATGTTCATCCGCACGGCAAACACAGTGAACACTGAACTCTCCTAGCCAACCCCTAGCACAATGCCAAACTGGAGCCTGGTGTCGCCCCTAGTTGCCGCCAGGCGCCATTGTGTCCCAGGCCCTGGTTCGGCGTTGGCTTTGGCCAATTTTTAATGTACGCCACTAGCTCCAAAATGTATTTGACTTCATTTTTTATGTCCGCGCCCTGCGGCTGCCCAAAAAGCACAGTCCCCGAACTTCAACCGCCCATTTTCCCCCCACCACCCCGCTTAACCCTTGCTGCATGAAAATGTATTGCCGTGTAGTCCGAAAAAAAAGGTTTGCGTGCCAAATTATTGTGCCAGTGGCCCAAAGTTTTTTCGCTCTAGCTGACTTCTGTTTTCCTCTTTTTTTTGTGTGCTGTGGCTGCCAAACACAAAGTGCGTTGTACTCGACTCTTAAAGACTGCCAGTGAAAATCGATATTTTCCTCAAGCGCACAACTTGGCGTATGAGCAATGTGTAAAGGTAGGACAGACCCTTTAGCTTTATTGCAAAGCTAATAATTAAACATGTATTATTTAGACGTACGATATGTAGTTAAAGCACTTGGAATTCAAATTAATTTTCAGAAATCTTAAAACAAGTTTTACCAATATTTATTTCAAAACATATTTGATTGGCTGAAAACCCGTTTCAATTGTTAAATAAATTTGTAATTTATTGTAAAATTTAAGTGGTAGCCAAAAAAAGAAAACAAAACATAAGCTAAAAAAGCCGCCTGGGAAAATGGCAAACTTTGCGCACATGTGCCAACGTCCAAGAACAAAATTATATTTAATTTTTTTATGTGAGTTCTCTTCTTTTTTTTGTGGAGTGCATCGCTTGATTTGCAACACAGAAAATAAAAATAAAATAAAAGCTAGCGCAAAATGCGGCAGACTCTTTTCGAAATGGCTTAATAAGCAGCCACGAGCCACAACAACGAAAACAACAACAATATCTAGAGCTGTCTCGGAGTTGCAGACGCCGTGGCAGACGCGACAGATGCAGACAGACGCAGGCAGCAGGCAGCAAG
Source organism: Drosophila micromelanica (assembly GCA_004143825.1). Taxonomy (NCBI): domain Eukaryota; kingdom Metazoa; phylum Arthropoda; class Insecta; order Diptera; family Drosophilidae; genus Drosophila; species Drosophila micromelanica. The sequence goes on from SCDY01000443.1 coordinate 35,011, forward strand.
CAGCATGCAGCATGCGGCATGCGACAGGCAGCGAACGGAGCAGACGCCATGCAGCAAAATAAAAACACAAAACGCTATAAAATAGATACAAAAACGCGAACTAGGTATTTAAAAATATATATCGCTCTCTGGCATACACACGGATATGGCCGGAGTATGAGGGTCGCCAAGTGGCCGGGCCCGAAATAATGCGACAATTGCATTAAGTGCACAATGGATGGATGACCGACCAGAAGCAAGGGGCAGCGGGGTCGACGGGGGGCACTGGCGACTGCCTGGCAAATGAAATATTTTATCTTTATATGCAGTTTGGTGTTTTTTTTTTTGTTTGTCGTTCATCCTACTCCGTAGCCTTGCTTTTTTTTTTTTCGTGCACTAAATGTTTAAAATGGGAAAGATGCTCAACTGGTTTTTATTGTGGCAGGTTATGGTCAAATAAAGTCTTCGGGTTTATCGCGCATGTAAGGGAAGTTAAAAAATAACCAGTGGTAAAAAACAAAACGTGACAGCTCAAGTGTAAAGTTGGCCAAATAGTCTAAAAGAGCTAGCGATTACGGAAATGTTTTCCATATTTAGAACACAGATATCATATGTGCTACAAAGGCCGCAGCAACCTTTGTGATGCCAAATATAAAATATAGTTACGAAAAATACGGCAGTTAAACGACATTTATATATAGTTATGCCCGAGACTCTGCCTTTCCATTTCATTCCTTAAATCTTAAAATTTCCTGTTAAAAATTTCAAAAATTCCAAAAACACAAACATTTTAAATATTTCATAATATTATATAATTTCCTTGTGTAGTTAAAACAAATTTTTTTTTAAGTTTTATATTTTTATTGTACAACTACTAAATCGTACAGCTTTTATACAAATTTCATTCGAAAATTTATTTTTTACAATTTCTCTTTTTTGTTTTTTTTTACTAATCTTATTCATATGTCTTATATATATTCCTGTTATTTAATAAAATGGCATCATAGTTTAGTTTTTTGCTTGAGTTTTCATTTGTATTTATTCATCTTGATTTGAATTTAAAGTACAAGTTATTAAAAGCATTTTCATCTCGAAGGAATGCGAAAACATGCATCACTCTCAAAGTTGCTGGCAAAAGAACACAATTTTGCATTTAGCTCTTTCGGGCCAATTCCCCCCAACGACTTTGGCCCCGTGGCTGACCAACTGAACAGATCTAAGCGAAACAAAACAAAACCAAGCCGAAACTCTGCCTGTGGCAGTGCCTCTGCCAACAATTGCATTAATTATGCGTGCGGCAGCATTTTGTGGCAAAGGCTTTTGCCAAATTGCCACAGCGGAGGCACTTGAAAGTTTTGCAGACACTCAATTATGTGGTCCAAGCAATGGAGGCGGATGAGGAGGGCGGCAGATGAGGAGAGCTGCCGTTTGGTGACAGCGACGACATCAACAATTCATCTTTGACGGCGTCTCCGGCCAAACACTTTTGGCTGGGAAATCTCAGAGAGGCACAGTGTGGATGAGGGACAATTTGTGCGTGCCGCACTTCAAAGCAAGTCTCGGGGCATCGAGGCATCGGAATCGGGCAAGGAATCTGCAGCATTGTCTGGGCTCCATGTTGACGACGTTGCCTTTTCTGTTTGCCTATCCAATAACTGAACGCTGTGAACTAAACAACAGGGAGGGGAGTCGACAGACGAGCCAAATGCTAATCTTGATAAAAATAAACGCACTCGGGCACGTTGAGGTGGAAAAGTTGGCGCGTCTCACGTTTTTCGTCGCATTTTCAATTTGCTTGGCATTTGCCTGGCCATTGTCAGCATATCCCCACCCCACACCAGCCCCCTGCCCACGTTGGACCCTTGCTAAGTGAATATTAATATTGACTTTTTGCCTGTTTGCTTTCGCATAGTTTGCAAAGTTTTTCACCTTTGATTGCTTCGCTTCCTCGCTTTTCCACAACCTGAACCTGAACCTGAACCCTGACCTCGCCCGCTTACCATTTGTGGCCTTAAAGTCAACGCTGTCCCGCCCTCGTCCCTCTCTCCCCGACTTTTCCACAATGGCTGGTTTCAAATTTATGTGCAAAGTTTTATGCGTGGCCAAAGTCCTGGAATGGGAGCTGCTGCTGCAGATTCACCAAATGGAGGCGCTTTTCCATTATCAGCATTTGATGCTGCTCCCTCCCTCTCGGCAGTTGCTATTATTTTCCATTTTTATGACATTTAACTTGCGCGTCCCATTCCCGTTACTGGCAATCCACCTAGGTGCTACAACTGGGCTCCTCTCTCCTGACTGTCTGAGAGTTCCAGGTTCACTCAAAGTCACGTTTGTATTGAAATAAATTGACGAAAAAAGTGGCAAGCAATGTCAATATAATTAAATGGAGCTTATAAAAACTGGAGATGCTAAATCTTAACGTGCAACAAGATTTTCGTTTGCATTTTGGTTTGTTGTATTTTGTCTGAGGGCAAGATCAGCCAGAGCCTGGAATATTTATCGAAACGCTTTTTTTAAAGTAACCTGTAAAGGCAGAAATTGGTTCCAACTGTAACCATATAAATTTGAACTTAAACAGAAACTTAATTTTAATTTGAATTATTTTCAACTCTCCTATTGCAACTGTAAACTTAAGTCTGATTTTGTCGTTTCTTCCCAATTATGAATTATGGGTAGTTAAGTACTCTGTCGTTTGAGCACACATACACTGCCAGACACACTTCGGCTTACATACACCTTCAGTTTACACACACATTTAAGCATTTATAAGCTTATTAAGAACCAACTTCGATGCCCTATTAAGACTGCCACAGAGTGAAAAGTGGGCGCCAAAAGTGCAACAAAAGCAAAAGCAGCCATTTTCAACTTGTTGGCCTCTGACGACGTCATGTAGAGCGCTTCAATTTGGAAGGCCCGGGCACTTCTTAACTACCCCGCTCCGTCCTTGAGCCCAACTGGTCCGCAGGAACCGCAAGCGACGGCGTCCTATCAAAATATTTGCCACAATGAAATCATATTTGTGTGCCTTGCCAGTGCCACGCCCCCTCTTAAGGAAGAACCTACATACACTTTGACGGCAAACTTAGTGGAGGAGTGGAGGAGTCGACTACAGTCAAGTGAGGCTGGCGTGCGAAAGTTTATTAAAAACTTTGTGTTCCCTTTGCTGTATTTTTTGCAAAACAAACAAGCACACACACACAAACACACAACCACACACATAAACACACACAAACACATACAAAGTTACAAAAGCAACAGGAGCAAAAACCAACAACAAAGGCCATGTGAAACTTAATAATTCACACGGGAGTGAATTTTTCACAATTTTCACTTTTTTGCCGCTGCCATTGAGTAGGGGGCGGGGCGTGGGGGTTGACAGCCCAACCGAGAGCGGAAGCCGAAGTGTGCGAGGGCGATTGGTTGGTAAGTTGACTCTGCTTTCTACTTTTTTTCTGTTTGTACCAGTTTTATTGAAGCGTAAAATATGATCCAAGACCTGGCGGCCTACGAGCTGCAAAGTGGAAAAGATAGAAACCAATGGAAAGCGAGGGTGGTGAAAGAGAGAGGGAAAAGGAAGTGCAGTTTGTAGCGTGTGTGAGTGCGAGCTTTCAACTTTTGTTGACAGTATGAAACCTCAAAAGTTTGCGCTACGCTTTTATTATTTGTTTTACAGCTAGTTAAGAGCATTGTTCAAATTGCTGGCGTGTGCACTACAGAAAGTGCCTAATAGGGTTGGGGGGTGGTTAAGGGTTACTTTGTGATTGTGAGAGGTCCTTTCATTGTTTGCCCTTGCCATATGCAAATCGCAGAATAACAGACAGACAAACTGACAAATTGCCTGCAGCTGTAAACGGGTGGGAGGCTAAAACGACAGAAGATTTTCTTGTAATTTGTTAATTACTTAATTGAGTGTTGGCCAAAGGGCAAATATTTAATTTGAATCAAATGCAAAGCAAATCCTGAAGGCGTTTGTGTGTGTGAGTGCAAACATTTAAACAAGTTAAATGTCATCCTAAAAATAGGCAATGGAAAATGTCCAGTGCTAATTTAAACGGACAGCCGAAAAGTATGCAACATTTTTATATATAAAAATTGATAGGTCAATTTTAAATTGAATATTCTTTAAACCCATCTTAAAGGTTTGCAAGTGCAAATTTGCGAAACTAAAATGCATAGGTATCTAAAAGAAATTTTATATGTAAATTATCATAGCATTGAAGGCATCCTGCGTTCTTGGGTGCAAAAAAAAAACTTTTGCGGCTGCTGCCAGTTTATTTAACACGCTCGCTTTTTAGAGACACGCCACAAGATTTATGCGCATAAGTTGCTCGCTAATATTTCATAAAAGTCGAGACCGACCTGAGAACTCAGAACTAGGAGAGTTAGAGCCAAAGCAAAAGTCAAAACTCGTTGGCCAATGAAAAGTGCTGACAACTCGCACAGAAAGTTGCTGACTTTCCAGACGACAAGCGGTGAGTTAAGTAGAAAATGAAAATCATATTGAGTTGGTTCTGCTGCGTTTTATGGTTGGCAAGGCCTGTCGGCAGTTTCTCTTAATGTGCTGCATCCAAAAAGTTTAGCATAACGCACTGGTAATAGTTCCAATTTAAATGCATATTTATAAAGCTGGCTCTAAAAGAGCTTTTACTAAGTACCATATTTAAAACATTTGTGCAACCTATTAATTAATCTTGTTCTATTTTTATTTCTTTCAGAAAACTGCCAACAATGACGACTAATAACTGGTGATATTGCACCACCCACAAGTCCTCAATTAACCACAAGTAAGACAACAAAGAACAGCAACAAGAACAACAAGGGAGCAGGCAGTGCCTTAAAGCTCATTAAACGACCAACAAAATGGCAATTAACACACACAACAACAACAGCAGTAACAACTCACATACAAAGTGGCGACAACACAGCAAACCCTCTCTTCTGGCCTCCTGGCTGTTGCTGCACATTCTGCTGCTGTTGCTGCTGTTGCTGCTGCTGCTGCCCGGCCGCACAGACGCCTTCTGCCCCTCGAAGTGCCAATGCCTGGGCGGCGATGCGAACAGTCGCGCCCTGTGCGTGGATGCCGCTTTGGAGGATGTGCCCATCCAGCTGAATCCGGAGACCAAGTACATCAACCTCACATTGAATCGCATACGCCATCTGGAGTTCACGCTGCCCTTCTATATGAAGCTGGAGGTGCTCGACTTGTCGCAGAACATCATCGAGACGCTGGGCTCCAAGAATTTTGAGTACCAAACGGAGCTGCGCACTCTGAACCTTAGCAGGAATCTGGTGAGCGCGCTGCACAAGCACGCCTTCAAGGGATTGACGAACCTGCTGCTGCTGGACCTCAGCTACAATCGCATCGAGACAGTGCATCCGTCGGCGCTGGGCGATCTGGCGGCGCTTGTCGAACTCGATCTGACCAACAACAATATTGTCAGCCTGGAGGATAACTGCTTCAAGGGCATGTTGTCCCTGGAGGTGCTGGTGTTCCGCAACAATCGGCTCCTAGATGTCCCAGCCAGCAATCTGTGGCATCTGCATGCACTGAAGAGCCTCGACATGTCCGACAATCTCGTCGAGTTTGTGCGCAACGACAGCTTTGAGGGCCTCAAGGAGCTGCTGGCCCTAAGCGTGCGCGGCAATGTGATGAGCGAACTGGATGTGGGCGCCTTTGAAGGTCTCATCTCGCTGAAGCATTTGGATCTATCGGACAACAATTTGACGGTGAGTGTGAGCGATAAACAACATGTGGCAACATGTCGTATACTTGTTGGATAAAATAATTTAGCTTGAAACAGGCCGCATGTCCGCTTGCACAACGACTAAAATATAGGGGCAGCCTTTTAGGCACACACACACACACACACACACTTACATAAATCAGACACTTTGCTCTGTTGCTTTCGCCGTAAATCCTGTGACCAACACTTTGAAAAGCGGATTGCAGGCGCCCTTGTCCTGGCCCAGCCGAGCCTGGCATGGACGGCAGCTTAAGTTCGTCCTTCCTGTGCTGCTTTCTGCATACGCAAAATTAATAACCATAACTTGTTGTTGTTGCCACTGAACGTGTGTGTGTGTGTGTGCTTAGAACTCCAGGCACACACACACACAGACACACACACGCACGCCTGCAGATGGTTGTATGTGATGCGTCCTTTGCACCATGTCCTTTGCTATTTATGCATGCAAACATGTCCGTACCGAGCTGATTTCTGTTGCGTGTACACTTTGCTTGGCCCAACAGCCATTCGTCGACATTTTCCGTTCGTTAAATGCTGCCTCTATCTTCACGCTGCCCCTGCACCCTTCCCGTTGCAGAGATCTCTGCTTTCGGTAGCAACACTTTATGTCCGTCCTTGCCACACAGCCGTTTTAAAGCTTCTTAAATGCCACAAACATTCGGACATTGTTACTAAGGCGTTTTTGTTGCAACTTTAAAGAGGAAGCCGAATAAAAAGCGGAAAAGAATAAAACACAATATAAATTCAAACGCTGAATAACAAAAACTGTCTCAGAAATATTTGTTCAGTAGAAGATCAAGTTAACTACAACTTATAAACTTTTAAAACATCTCAAGCATCAATCAGTTCATAAAAATATTTTTTTGTTAAATAAAATTTAATTTTAATACTAGTATATTGTATATATAAATAATATAATAATTAATGTGATGTATCCATTCGTGACAGAAATAAAATCAATAATATTAATCAATATTGACGATAAGTCAATAGACAGATATAAACCCAAGGAAAACTATGCAGATTCTGGCAAGAATTTTATACACTAGCCATATAAGTAGACAATAGCTAACAGGAATAGCTACACACTTGGATGGCACCTGTGCTTATGGTTGTGCATAATAAAACAACAATTTGCCACATAGACTAAAATGAAGAAGAATGGAAAGAAGCAATGGAATGCAGCTTAGGAAATACCAAAACATGCTGCAACGGTTAAAACAAAGTCGCCATGCAGCTCAAGATAAGCAGCTCCAAAAAGCAGTCAGCTGCATTTTTTTTTGTTCTGTTCCCTGACGAGAGCGAGAGAGAGGAGAAAGAGGAAAATGCAGCAGGACATCGAGTTGCATGCCATTGCATAGTTTGCTGCAGACGGCCGTTGTATTAGTTATTCCCTGTACAGAGTGCACACGGCCAGACCATATATTTCAACTACAAAATGCCAAAAGGTATTTTAAGTAGTTTCGAACTGATTCCGAGCGCCATAAATTCCTCTGTCGGTTGCCGTTGACTACGCGCTGCGCCACCTGCTTAGCCCCGTCCAGGCCAGGCCCAGACCAGGCCAGGCCAGGCATGTGCTTAGCGCTCAGTAGTCCTTTATTCCCTTATAACGACCATAAATATATCTGTGTGTAGTATGTGCCTGTGGCTTATGCGTGCAGGCCAGACAGGTAGCTAGACGTGGACCGAGAAAGGTGCGCAATGCATTCATCAGGTTAGGGCCATGTTGGCTGCTGTTTTATTTCCAAAGCTCTGTTGCCAGTTTGCATAAAACAACAACAGCAACAACAACAGCTACAACAACAAATGGTCTGTGATTACATGGTGCATAAAAATGCATTCAGCTATGCAGTCCGTACTCAGCTCCAACCAACTCCTGCCCATGTCAAATATTTACTTTTGAGCACTGCCCCGCCCACATTTGAGTGCCTTGGGCTGATGGCTTACCAGTTTTATGTCGATGGGTTTATAGTCACACGCACAAGGTTCGAGCTGATAGTTGAGTTGCAGTCAACATTTCACCTCAGGCCGGTCTTATTGAAAGACTTGATAAAATTTATACACAACAAATATTGTGACCAGGCAAACCTGGAGAGCTTAGCATATATAATTTGTTTGATTTAACATTCGGTCGGATAAAGAGTATTAATGCTAAATATTTATAAAACAGGTAAATTTCATCACATATCACAAGATTAAGGCACTTTTGGGTAAAGCTTAAATAATTATATATTATTAAACAATATTTCAAATATATCTTTACAATAATTTATACATTTTTAAATTTGATTAAAGTTCGAATTGATTCTCAAATACCAGCCTGATTTAAATCCTAATAAAAGTGGAATTTTGTTGCAACAAAGCTAAAATTGTAAAAATTTGCCAAAACAAATTTACATGTTTAAACTGTATTTATTTAACTGCATATTTATATTTTGTCAATTCTGTTGAATACAATGCATATTTGCTGTAAATTTTTATATGTGCATTTTTCGATGCAGAAAAATTAAGAATCGTAATATTTACTATTATTTGCAATGTCTAGGTCGCAACAAAAATTCTGTGCCATTGCATAAATAAAAGCTAATATTTGATTTTGAATGCTCTCACAATTAAAATAACAACAACAATGCGTACGCATAACTTCTGCACAGTTTTACAAAAATAAAATTCTTTTCTGTGATTTCGTATATGAATTCGCATAAGTATTTATATTTGCATTTGTTTGCTGTGGTATATTGTTGTTTTCGATTTATTGTGCCTTTTAGTTGTGAATTATGATTTTCCATTTTGCGCATACATTTTATTGCACTCAACATTTGTGCCGGATAATTGCAAAAGCATCAGCACTTGCATGAAAAGGAAAATGAATTTCGGAATTTATAATCAATTTATTCAACTCCGCAAAATGTTACTATTTACAAACGTAGGGTATATTGGGCTTGTGCACTGTTCCGTCCGATTTGCTATATTCGTACAAAATTAATTTTAAATAGAAAACAAATAGAATTATTTATTTAACAAACATTTAGTTTATGCAAATTAGCTAAAGTAATTAAAGTTTGGGTGAATATTTTTATTTTACAAATTGCGCTTTAATTGCTCAACACAGAGCTTTTTCTTTCGACACTTAGCAAGTTGAATTGAGTTCATTGCTTGGTCCAATAAATTATCCGATAAAAACTGGGGCGAAGGTACCCAAAAGTAACCCCATGGAAATCATTTAGTCAAAGCGTAATGCAAAAAAGGGAAATTAATTTGAAAAATCAAAGTCAATATAATTTCGCTTTCTTTTCTACCGCACTCGTGCCAGTACCTTCCTTCCACATAAATTTTCTCGCCTCCTGCTTTTCGGCTCCCTCGTTTTTTTTACGCTGCGCTGCGCGCTGCCAAACGAACGAACTGGGCAAAGAGTCACCCGGCCTGCCCCTTCACCGCCCCCGCCCTTTGTAAGTCCAAGCCTTTTAATTAGTCAACCGCCCGCACCCCTCGTTTGAGTGCAGTACAAACACTGAGCGTCGGTCCTGCGATCCCACCAAGGGTTTAAATATGAACTGAAAATTGCCATTAGGTTAAACAATTGCAGCGCTTGGCCTACATTGCGTATGCGTAATGCTTTTAATTTTTTCCTTCTTCGCTTTTTATTTGCCTTATGAGTTTGGCAGCCTTTGAAGCCGCGCCCCCGCACCGCCCGTTAATGCCTTGCCCCAGACACGCAGTTCATTACGTTATCGCAGGCGCTTTTCGTGTCCGGACGCTAGGCACGTAGCTTCCGACACGCCAACAACCCCAAGAGGTAATGGGCCAGCCAGGGGCGTAGGTGGCAGGCAAATAACACAACTACACTTTTATTATGAGCCATCAGAGAAAAAAGAGCCAGAAGCTTTTGCCCTTGCCAAACGCTCGAGACTTTAGTTGGCTGTTGTGGCCCCAACAAATTTGTTGCAAGATTGATTGTATTGCCAACACACACACACACGAACAATATAACGATTTGGTCAGACATCACAAAATGGCGCACGGATGTACATGACGTACATGACGTTTCCGTTTCCGCTAACGCCGCCGACGTCGCCAAAAGTTGCGCTTTTTAAGTGTTTCACATTTTATTGTTGAATAACACTGGAAACTGGCCCCGCGCAGCTCTCAAAACATTTTGAAAGCCAGCGCTTTTAGAAACAAAAAAAACTGGGACTAGCACACAAAAAAGGAGTAGGAAACGGCCAGCGAAGAGCAGCTTACTGGCAACTATCGAGTGCAGCCGCAAAACGCTTTTAAAGTTGAGTGGATGGCATTAACATTTTATAATCTCGGCCACCCTCAAACGTGGCCCTCACTTTGTTTAAACGCTCAAAATTACTTGATTTTTTTTCTATTCTATTTTCAGATGGTGCCCACCCAGCAGCTCTCGAAACTTTCGAATCTCACTTATTTGAACTTGGGCGGCAATCGCTTTGCCCACTTGCCCGCCGTCGCATTTTTAAACTTGTTTCATTTGCGAGAATTGCACTTGAGCCGCCTGGACTATTTGCAGCGCATCGATTCGAGGTAAGTTTCCAGCAAATCCAGGGAAAGTTAAAATCCCCTCTACCCCTTCTCGTCCTTAGAAAAGTTACAGAGATACTTAACGAGCTCGAGTATATATATATGCGATTTTCAAACGATATCTAGGTCAGTGCCATGAAATGTAGACACTGCAAATAGTTGCCGAGAAAATGAAAACAGAATATCAGCAAACTGGACAATAGCAAACAGTTTGCTCGAAGTGAGAGTAATTCGGAGAAACGACGAAACAACAAAACAACGTTGTTAAAAATAAAATAGAAATGACAGCCGTGTTGCTCGGCGCTTAAAACTTTGACATTTATACTTGGTGACTTGGTGAAGAAAATACTTAACATGTCTTTTATGGTAGATTTCCTGAGTATTTAAGATTTAATGTTGCACAGCATGAAAAATTATCTTAACTTATCTCTAACCTTTCCTTGATCCGTCTATTAATTTTTTTTTTTTGTTATAACTATTTTAACCTCTGGCTTGAACTGTTTTAAAAAAAAAAACCCAAAATTTAGAATCGGTCACTAAAAGTATAATATATTAGTTAACTTTGGGTAATACAAAATATTGAAATCAATCTTAAACGAACTTCTAAAATTTTAAACTTGAATAGATATAGATTTTCACAATTATAGAGTTGTTGATGAGACAACATTTTTAAATTAAATAAATTAAATAAATAAAGAATAAACGAAAGAGAGAAAGTTTTCTGGTACTTTAACTGTACGCTGTCGCCTTACTAGTTTTCTCTTTAAAGACCCCGATAAGTATGCAATATTGTGGCCTTTTGGTAAGAACTAATCTCCTGCTAGAATAGGCAGATTTAACTCAAAGCGTGCACACGATTTGTAATCCATTTGTGCTTATGAGCGTCTCAGCAAGCTATGCTTCTGAATAGTATCTAGCAAGCTATTTATGCAATTCACTTTCACACACTTGCACGTGACCTATACACACTCCTGCACACACACACACACACACATGCAGAGAGACACTTAAACATGCCACGGCTACAAATCATTATTACTCAATGCAATCAATCATGTCTAATACGCTTTGGTAATAAGATGCCACCACGCACACACACACAGACACACACAGGCACACACACACACACATGTACAATCAAAAAGCCCAATTGCTGTCCCCCACACACAATGACAATCCCCAAGTTCCCCGCTCTGCAGTAGACAGTGAAATGCTTGAGCTCAATTTGAGCATATGTTAATTCAATAATTCCAGGCAATTTTCATATCAAATCATCATTGAACGAGCCTCTGTCTGTGCCAAAGTCTCGACTTGGTTGTCAATCAGCCATCAGTGCTAACCCCCCCCCCCTTCGATTTCCCTCCCCTTCCGTTTAGTAACAACATTTACAGAGAAATGATGGAAGCCCGAATCATGTAAATGGATCCATAGATGAAGAGAGAGCTGCCTTTAAATCAGTTTAATTTTGTAATTTCGTTTGATTCTCTTGTCTGATTCATACCCCCCGCGCAAGTAGCCTCTTCCCCTTCTCTCTGTCACTCCGTTCTCTCTTTGTAATTGCTTTTGGCTTTTGTTTGGTTTTGTTTGATTTGCGTTTCAGTCTTGTTGCAAACTTTTGCCTCACCATTGTTTCCTATCTGACAAATTGTTGCTTAACTCAAATTTGCATGCCACTCACACTCGCACTTACACACTCACATATATATTTATATATATCCTTATTTGCAAGTTAAATTTTGAGTTTGTCTCCGTCGATTTTTTCTTTTTTTTTTTTTTTTGCTTTCAAAATCGCTGACAAATCTTTGCCGCTGCCGCAAAATCCTTATGCTAATAAGCCAAAATTTGAATTTCTTTCGCAATGTTTTTCTATTTTTTTGAGGGCAGCTAAAGGAAACTAAATTAAAGTTGGACTTAGGGCCAATAGGTTAAAATCCGTTCAGCTTATTAACTTTGATTAAAATATGTCACTAACAAAACTTTAGAAGAAGAATATTCCTGAAAGTGAATATATATCATAAACTCAAAAATCGCTCAAAAGTCTGTTATTTTGATTTCGTCACCAATCGCTAGTCGACTTTGCTGTTGCCAACTAAACAGCCAAACTTTATTCACATTTCCTTCCGAAGATTAAAAATTTGAACAACATGCAGGAAATTATATTTCACAAAGTTAAGACTGGAGCTCGAGAGGTGAGGGTTGTCTGCTTTCGACAGAAGCATAAACAAGTCAGTGGCTTTTGCGAAAAGGGTTCAAGACAAATTGTTAGACACCCTTTAAAAAAAAATGTAGACGGAAATAGCGCACCATTTTAAAGTTTAGACAAGAGTTGCATTAAAGGCCGAGACTTGCCCAGGGACAGAGCTGTGTCTCTGCACATGTATGTAAATATTTATGCAAATGCGTTAATGGAAACTCCCCCAAGCCTAGACATGGCCAAGAAGGAAAGGCGGTTGCCACGTGGGGCCAGGCGACGTGCGACGATGGCGACATGTTGATAGCAAACTTTATGGCAGATACATTTCGCAAACTGTGAGATACACATGTGTTGCTCTGTGCGCTTGCCTCATTATAAAAACCTTACACCTAAACAATCAACGCGCGTTCGCAAAATTCATTAGGCAGTGGCACGTACCTCCCTTAAAGCAAACAACCCTCCCGCATCAGCAGCAGCAGTTCCTGCCCCTTCCCCTGCCCCCAGCTCCCAGCACTTGAGCATATCAAAGGGAATATTAAGTGAACATTTTTACACCGAATGGAAGCTGTGCCAGTCCCCGGCAACATCCGGTCTATGACTTAATAGATAAAAGTCATTCGCTACATTAACATTTGGTTCACCCCTAAAAGGGGACAACCCGAAAGGTGTTGCCCAGCTCGTTTGCACGGCTTGTCTTTGCGGATTCCAAAATTGAAACTAATTGTTTTAAAATTTTAACACTTTGTGCGCGATACAAACAAACCGAATTCATTTGCCGGCTTCGACTGAAACCGGGGGAAAACGGATCTACGCATATGCGACATTTGTTTTGTGGCAGCTTTTGGGGTTGTAATTCACTAATGAGCCCGGTGGAAGCTTACCTCTGAATTCTCGTCTTCATTGTAGAAATAGATATTGTCTTTCATGGTTTGAAATTAAATAGTTTTGAATTTAAATCGGTAGATTGGTTTCGGAAATATGTGTCAAAAAATCAATAATTGTCGATCTAGGAAAGCGAGAAGCATAATCGGTCGATCGTAATTTGTTCTGTGTGTGGTATATACGAACTTAAAAAGTCCAAGCTCAGGTCTCTAGCTCTTGAAGTCTCAGATGGAGAGAAGCCGACAAACGGAAAGAGCTAAATCGACTCCCTTTTGTAGCCATTTTTAATGGGTTCAAGGAATACAAAAAATGGCTTAGAATTCTCATAAGATAAGAAGGGCACGTCTGCTAATTTCTGTTAAATAAATCCAGAAATAATTTTTTTTTTACCAAAACTGACTTTAAAAAAGGTCTTTCCCTTAAAGTTTAGTTTAAAGCTTTAGGAATTTGTAATTTATCGAAAACTTTCAAAAATTGTTAGGTACATCTATGTTTGGACTATTGTTATATTTCTGTATTTATATTTTTTATTTTAAATACTCCAACAAATACAGAAACTGAAACTTGTTTTATGTTTAAAGATATGTTTTATCTAATTATAGTAAAACATTTACACATGTGAAAATTTCAAGTGTTGATTATTTTATTATATGTTTTGTTGTTGGTTTTGTTTTCATGTATTGTTGTGTTGTTTGTCCAAGTGCTTAGCGAGTACTTAAAATGTCCTGCCACGAGTGCCATTCACGCCATTTGCAGATCCGCATCAATGAAATTTTTAATGAAGTTTAAATTGAAATTGAAATGTTTATTATGCAGTTTAGGCAACTGTTTTTATGGTCACCAACTTTATTGTTTAACCTAGTATTAGTGATGTCACCACATAATCAATATAAACACATATTTTACACTAATGGAAAAATGCCAGAGCTTGCAATTTGGCACTGGTTGTTTTTGTTACGCGACATGCGTATGTAACCCCGTTCACCCCAACTTTCTCCCCAGGAGTTCTTCACCAACCAAAAATCTCCGCCTTGGCTATCGTGACCATAGCCCACGACAACAACGCCGTGATTTACGATTTTATTACACGATTCATCATTGAAAACACCATTCTCATAATGTTGAAAGTTTTCGCTGGCAAAAATGGCCACAGAAATTGGGCCCTTGAGTGCAACAGCATTAGCCAGAACTGTTTCATCGTTCGGCTCTAACCTCACTATATCTCTGGCAGTTGCGCCAATATTCTGTGAGGAAAATTTACACGACGATTGATCGGCATTGTAAGGATAGGAACTTTCTGTATCGATTCCACCATTGTCTATCACATATTGCAAAGCGCTAAGTGGAACGCCACCATTGCAGCCACCATTATTATACGGAGCTTTACTAGAGCAATCGACCAAATTCTGCTCGGACAGTTCTATTAATTGCTTTGTCTTTAAAAAATGGTGACTCTCCAAGGCGCCCACTGCGGAGAACGCCCAGCAAGATCCACATTGACCCTGATTCTTCACACGGGTAACTGCGCCTTCAGAGCGCCAGTCGACACTCTCTGGCAGTTTGTAGTGTTTAGGTGGCGAATATATTAGATCAATATCCGAAGTTGCATCCATCATATTGTGGCTTCCTAGCATCGTGTCCCTAAATTCTTTGTGTAACATATCTGTGAACTGATTCACGCCCATTTCGTAGGTTTCCTCGTTTGCGGCATAACGTTTATTGTGGTTGTCGATCAGCCTTTTGTTATCATAGAAGATGTACTTCCGCAGCAGCTCCTCCTCTTCACTGACGTAGTTTTTTTTGTACTCCATCTTAAAGATTTCCCACTCCGCCTCTAGTACATCTCTATAGGAAATGGCCCCAACGAAACCGACAATTGCCAGAAATGCAATAACTGACTTCATGTTTGACTGTGAACCAAACAACAACTGAAGAAATGCCCGTGAATGTGGCTCTTTTTAAGCTGATGAATGAGTAATGTTTTTTATCAGTGAACTAACCATTCTTAACAAACCTGTTAAATTGCACCAGCAACAATAAAGATTGTGTTTGTAAAAAAATCAATAATTGGTTTAATATAGATAAGATAAAGTACTTCCTATCAGATTAAAGAAAATAACTCAGTTGATTTTATTGTGACTTCGAAGAAATTCTGACTTTACTTCAAGCTTGTGAACTTAAATGGGGTGCATAATGACTGCAAATAAACAAAGAAAAAAAAAACAAATACCTGCCATCGTCACCTGCCCTTGACCCCGACAACAATGGGGGCGTTAAAGCAGCTGCTGCTGTTGCAGCTCACAAAAGTACGCAATGCATAATTTCATGTTTATGAAAATATTTTGTGAGTGCGACCGAAGAGTGCCAAGAAAAAAAGCAACAACAACAACAGCACCGTGAACATCAGCAGCTGCAAAATGAAAGCAGGAAGAAATTACGGAAACAGGAAAACATAAACATACTGCTGCCTGCCTAACAGGCGCTGGCCCCCCGCTTGCCAACCCGGCAATTTTTCCATAAATTATGAGCCTGCAAATATTTAAAGGCTGCCTCGTGAGTAGCTATTATGCATATGTATATGAGTATTTGCATTCTTACAGAGATAGGAAACCAAGAGAGTACGAGATAGGAAACCAAGAGAGTACGAGAAGTCCCGAGACCTATGTCTGTATATTTATGCATATGCATGGCTTGTTTGCAGCTCGCTTGTTAATTGCCATCCATCATTTGCTGCATTGCACTTCAATTTCAGGACAAAGAAAACGGGCAAGAAAATCCTGTAATTAGCCCGCGCTAAACAGCCAGACTTTAAAAATCTACATAAATTATGCGTATTTAATAGGTTCGAAATAAATTAAATTTAGCTTATTTTAAAGTTTTGTTTTCTGCAATTGTCAACTTTATTTGCGATTCACTTTAAGCTGCCCTTTGTTTTTCATTATGCATTATTTATTAGTGCAAGGCATAACAAATGAATTAAGTATAGTCCCTATTTTGCATTGTCATTCGGGTCCTATCTTGCGTACATACATAAACCATAAGCCTGCTTCAACAGTTTGTGCCTGTCATTTAATTCGCGTTGGCTTCGTGTTTGCGCTGAACGAAAATTAAAGGTTAAACGGGGCGTATGCGCAATTCAAAAACGTTTAAAATGTCATTAACAAATGCTTTAGGCATATCATTTGATAATTTGTCGTGGGCTTAGCACAACAATTTGCAAGTCTGTGCGTGTGTGTGTGTGTGTGTGTGTGTGTGTGTGTGTGTGTGTGAGATTCTCTGTGTGTATTTGTGTGGCAATTAGTTAATAATTACTTGGGCGTCATGGCGACTTCAGCAATATCCTTAAAGCCTTAAGTGGTCTCTTTAATGGCATTTCTTATTCAACTGTCATCGCAGTAGAGCTTAATAAATCAACGGCCAAATCGAAGCCCAATGCATCCGGCGAAATCGGTTTCCCTTGGGGGCTATCAACTGTCATATCTCTCTGTTTATTGTAGTAAAAATGTCAATCAACTGAATAGAGAGCGGATTTACTCCAACCGAACTCCCGCATACACACATAAACATAGAGGTGCAGACAACCGAATGCCAGATTCAAAACTATATTGAAACGGGACAACATATCCTTTGATTGACTGACTGACTGACAAACTGGCTGACAAACTGTTTGACAGACTGATTGACTGTCCATCAGTTGCTTTAGCTGCTCGTGTGAGTGAACTCCCTGACTGCTTTGAGGGCCGGAATCGGGAAACGTGACTGAACCCGACGAACATGGACAGCAAACATTTCAATCCGATTTCTAGCAGTTCCATTTCTGACACCGCACACACAAACACACACACAAACACACGCACACATTGGCAAAACAATTTGCATATGAGCTGGGGCTGGTCAAAAATAAAACACTGAAAAAAACACAAACATTTTCGACTTCGCACACACACACACAAACCAACACACACATAGCAATCATTTCCGTTTCCGCACGCTTGACGCTAGCAGCAGCAAAAAAAAATAGGAAACAACACAAATGAAAACAATTCAAATATTCGAAGCTGGTATTATCGACAATTAAGTACCCTTTAAAACAAATACGAATGCTTAAGAAATTACATTAATCCATTTTACTTTTGACTATTAAACATTTGTAAAATTTGAATTTATTTTAAATATTCCACGTAAAATTGTTATACAATGAACAGAAATTAATATCTAATACAATTTCTGTTTTAATCTGGTTAGCAATAAAATACATAAAATAACAAAATATCAATTAAAACAGTTTATTACAAAAAATTGCTATCATAGCCATTTATTATTATTTCAAGATAAACAAACAGTTAATCTAATAAAATCAATATTTAAAACTGAAAGCCATATTGAACATCAGTTTTAAGAAACATCAGAACACTTTTTATTTTCGTGTAGGGTATTCAGAAATAGCGAAAAACGCGTGTTACTCAAAATGAAGTTTGAATCTGTGCGCAGGACAGCAAAAAGGCTGGTGCTGTTGTTGGCAGTCAAGAGACAACCTCCACCCTCTGCGCTTCTTTGTGGCGGCAAAGTTTGCCCCAACAGGCACCCTTTTGTGTGCGAGTGTATGTGTGTGTGTGATTGCCTAAGGCGTCGCCATAGCTGCATTTAAAAAGCGTTCAACAGCAGGTAGAGCTACCTGTGGAATCGGCTCAAGCTGTTGCCCCCAGAGAGAAATACCCGCCAGTGTCACATTTTTTGCGGCCAAGTGTTTGGCTCCCTGCACTATTTGCATAATATTTGCACAAATAATTGAATTTGTATTTTTAGCCTCTGCACGCTAAATTGTTCAACTGGAGTGAACTTTTTTTCTGCAGAAGGGGGAAGTTTTCTTTGCATTCCGACTGTGCAGCTAATGGCAAAATTTTTAAGCGCGTGCAATTGAAGTTTTTGGATGTTTAACTTGCCATGAAATTGAATGTTCTGCGTGGCAGCAGCTCATTTGTTTTGTCTACAAAGTTTGCAGTGGTGTGGCACAATATTAATTCGAATGCATGTATTAAGTTAAAGGAAACAAGAAGATTTTGCAATGATAGCGGGTTTTCCACATTTTTTTTTTAATCAGACTTGTTTAAAGGTATATATCAAGAATGATTTATATTAATATGTATTAAATAAAAATTAAATAATTTTTTTTTGCTAATCGCGACTACAGTTTATTATATAAAAAATAAAAAAAAAACAATTTTTTCAAATGTAGCATCTCTTTGGGTTGTTAAATCAATTAATGATGAACTCGCACATTTTATATTATTTTGAATTATAAATTGAGTAGGAAAGCCAACAAGTTCTGCATTGAAAATAAAGTTAAACTATTGATTTATTTATTATAATAACTTATTTGTTTGGGTTTTCCTGGGATACAACAATAGTAATATTCTCGTTCAGCCAAGTTTCCAAGAATAGTTTATTTATATTCCAAGTTTCCACCTCGTGCAATTTATCAGTACTCGCATAAACAGAAACCAATTCAAATGGATATGCATTGTAACTGGTGCTGGTGGCAAATGCAACACGACTTAAATGCCAGTCCGACTGGTAGCAATCAGTCGCAACTAACTGCCGCATACAAATGGATTTGAGCGGCGGCAACAAAACTGTGCCACTTATCAAATCACAGCTCGGGCTGCAGCAGAAAGTTCATCAGGGCGGGGGGAGGGTGGTGCACCTCGAATAAATGCGTTCATTTAACACGAAACGCAACTTAAAAGCTCGAATCAAATCAAATCAAATGTAATGCTGTAGCGTAGTGTAAAAAAAAACTGTTTTAAAAGCGACAAATTCGCTGTATGTCAGCGGAGCAGCCGCATCCCAAGAAGCAGTAGCTGCTGCAGAAGCAGAAGTTGGTAAGTTGCTCATACGCCACGTTGCACTTATTTCACGCTGAGACTGCGAGTGACTGCGGGCGAATGGGGGAAGAGGGGGATATGTTGTAGGTAATGCACTGCACTCTGCCTGCAGCTGCTGCAAGTGCTGCAGTCAGCGACTTTGCGACGTTGACTTAACTTGGCAGGGATTTGCGGCAACGCTTCACGGAGCTGCGACACGCAGCATGCAACGTGCAGCATGCAGCATGGGAATATGTATTTTTTTCCCCCATTATTAGGTTGAAATAGACGCAGGCAGAATAAATCCACGTCGCTTAAGACGACGCGTGTGTGTGTGTGTGTGTGTGTGTGTGTGTGTGTGTGTGAGTGTGTGTGTGTGTGTGTGTTTCATGTATTTCATTGCCTGGCATTTACGTTTAACGTTGATGCATAGCTATCTCCATAATTAAAAAGATACAGCAACAAGAATAGTCGCGTAAATCCACAAATATATCACTACCCACATATATATACATATCTATATATAAGTACATGTATGTTGTCCTGACAACAGCTTGTGTGTGTTTGTTTGCTTGCTTTTGCTTTTGTTTGACAGCTTAAACGCTGTGTTCAGGTCGCTAAATTGTTTAAAACCCGTCCGGATTGTTAGCATGGAGACGAGCGCTTAAAACCAAAAGTAGACAAGACATGGCGCATATGCATTTATGTGTTTTTTATAGAATATTTACACAAACATGCATATACCCTTTAAATATTTGTATATGCCTGGTCTCTAAATGTTCTGTTCCCCTGTGAACAAACGTGACAAGCGTAAAATATTTGACGATCTACTGGTCAAAGAGGCAGCTAAGCTTAATTTAATTTAGTTTCCATTAAAAACCAAAATTTAAATATATTTTAGTAAATACTATATTTACATTAGCATTAAGATAATTTTAAAGATATTTGTCAAGTATCGAAAACATTTGCCATAGAAAAACTATTACAAATTTAATATTTTACTTAATAACTATTTAAGATGATTCCGATGTTTCCAGTAGCTCTACTAATTTAATTATTAATTTAAATTATTTAAATAATTTATTTTTATAATTTAAATCTATCAAACCATCATGAGACAATACTTTCCAATTGATTAATTCTTCATGACTGTTCGCCTCTAGCGCGGTATTCTAATTCGCCAAATAAATCCTATATCCAAAATAAATTATGCATTAACTTGTTATTCTATAAATAAATAACTAAGTCCCCGATCATTTCACTTGATATCTTGCAGAGCCTTTGTGGACAACACGCATTTGCAGACGCTGCACCTAAACTACAATCCGCAGCTGAGCGACATTCCCATGCGCCTGTTCCAGGGCAATCCCAACATACTGGAGGTGTACATGCAGAGCAACAGCCTGCAGACGCTCTACTCGGCCCAGTTTCCGGTGGACCAGCTGCAGAAGCTCTACCTGGGCGACAATCCGCTGCAGTGCAACTGCTCGCTGCTTTGGCTCTGGCGCCTCGTCACCGGCAACTTTGAGGGCTCCGAGCCGCCGCTGGAGCAGGCGCCAGGCGGCGCCGTAGCGGCACTGGCCAAAGAGGCGTCCGCGCTGAGGGAGGAGGAGGAGGACAGGACACTTAAAGCGGACGATGGCGTATCCGCCCTGGCGGCCTACATAGCCGAACAGCACATTGCCAATGCGCTGCAAACCACCGAGCCGAGCACGTACGAGCAGCGTCTGGAGGCGGCCGCCGGCGGCAGCTCGTCGAGCAGCAGCGCCGGTTACCTGCGCATGGACAAGCAGCAGATCGGCTGCGATATTTGGCGGGACGCGGTGCGCACGCGGCGTCAGCTGCTGACGATGAGCGAGGGGGAGATCACCTGCCCGGCACACATTGTGACCGTGGTGTGCGCGGTGATCACCTGCCTGCTGGTGGTCATGATCGGCACCAGTGTGCTCTACTATCTGCGCTTCGTGAAGCGCCGCCGCAAGCTGCTCCACGAGCGCGGCCCCCTGCGCACCAGCAAGAGCATCATCAACGTTCACGACCG
The DNA here is from genome assembly GCA_004143825.1 of Drosophila micromelanica. Lineage (NCBI taxonomy): Eukaryota > Metazoa > Arthropoda > Insecta > Diptera > Drosophilidae > Drosophila > Drosophila micromelanica. Next base: position 56,260 of record SCDY01000443.1, read on the forward strand.
CATCCTGCAGGGCCATCATCAGCCGCTGGGCGGTGGTGCGGGCATGAGCATGACCCTGGGCGGCCCCGGCGCCGGTGGCATGGGCATGCCCCTGAACTATCCGCATCACGCGCAAACCCTGCAGGCACATCATCATTACCACCAGGCGATGCCGCTGCAGGCGCAGCAGCAGCACGAGTACCAGCAGACGACGCTGCCGCAGCTGGACAAGCTGGAGCTGGAACGGTATCTGGCGGCGCAGACCATTGCCAACGAGTACCGGGCGCTGAAGCCCTGGGAGCTGCCCGTCAAAGAGGCGGACGACGAGCCGGAGCATCTGTACGAGCGCTTCGATCACTACGAGTACCCGGACACGCACACCATGACCAAACTGAAGCAGGCGGCTGCGCTTCAAGGCAGCGCCGTATCCGCAGCTGCTTCCGCCGCTGGCGCTGCCACCAAGCCACATGTGGTCTACGTATGACGTGGACGTGGCGGCGCTGGCATTCAGAAGCAGCAGCAGCAGCAGCAGCAACTCAACATGGGCATGGAGCTGGTGGGTCTCGGTCTGACCAACAACAACTATCGCAGCTATGCGCAGTGCCAGACCAAAAACAGCGACCACTTTTGAAAACACCACTCATAAATGAGATCGGGTTTTGTATTGAAGTGATGTTTTATGTGTGTAGCTTTCCTTGAGTTTTTTGAGTTTGAATTTGAGTTTGAGTTCGAGTTTAAGTTGGAAACGTAAATTGGATAACTCGCAACAAAGTTTAACAAGCGTCAAATGAAACAAGGGATATGTCTAATTGTATAGCAGCATACTATAATATAATTAGTAATTAAAGAATATATATATATTGAATAACTAAATATGTCATACTAAGTATTAAGCTAACTTACAAATTCAAAGAAATTAATAAATAGCAATAGTTGAAGTACACAGAAAATTACCTTTTCCTTTCATTCTCTATCTCTCTCTTTCTCTGTCTCTCTCACACACACAGCACCCTGCAAGAAATATATATATAAATAAGAGAACATCCACTCATAGTTAAAGGCATTTAGCATTCTAATGATAAATAGAATATAGTTGATAAGCGAATTAAACTGAATTTAATAAAGATAAACACAAAGCGTAAGAAACAACAATTGCAATGCAAAGAGTGTGAAGAGTGCTACAATAACTTAGTTAACTATTTATTGTATTTAATTTAATTGTTGTACATTTCTTATACAACTGCAATGTACATTTGAAATTTAAGATATAAACGTTTTTTTTTGGTTTTAATTTAATTTTTCAAGATGACAAAGCATTAACTGTGCAGCTAACTTAATTGAATATATTTCAAATTTGGCAACTGGCGATAAACGGGGACCAAAATTTAGTCCATTTTAAATATTCCGACCCAAACAACAAAGCCTATGTGGATATTATGCCAGCAATGCTAAAACAAAAGTAACAACAGTTAATGTCGCATTCAGTCCTAATAAATTATTAACTAAACTTAATTTAAAAAATTTAAAAAAAAAACATAGAAGATGACAATATATAAAATGTAAATTTAAGCAACATTCAATTTAATGGTTTTTCTTTTAGGAGAGTTGCGCTGCGCAGCTCTTAAATTTAAAATTGGCATAACACGTAATCAAAATTGATTTGTAAATAAATATATATGAATATAAAAACACTCTACTCAAGCACAAGCATAGCATACTTTGAATACATTTTGTAAATAATTTATTCTTACAATTAAATTTAGTCAAACGCAATTTTGTATATTGAAGAAAACAGGAAAACCGAGATATACACAAAAACAAGTAATAAATAAAGATAAATTAAAAATTAAATAAAAAAATACAGAACGCATATGAAAGCCATTTTTTGAGTAAATAAAAGCATTTACAATTTGTTATTATTTTTCAGTTTAGTACTATAGCTTGCGAAATTTGTTTGGCATAATAATTTACTCGTAATTGCATGGGTGGACAGCAAAGCAAATAGTTCCAGCTGGAACTTCAATTTGCATAAAAATTGTTTCAAATAAACAGATAGACAAACCAAGCTAAAATAAACAAGCGCATATGGAAATAAACTATTTAAAATAAAAACTACAAAATAAGGCAAATCAAAAGCAAAGAGCTGAGCAAATGCATCCAAAGTGCATTTGTTTGATTCAGTGCAATGCGAATTGAAACAAAAATAAACCATCAAATGTGTGTATAAAAAACAGTAGCAGGCATGCGTAAGTTTAAAATAATAATATATATGCTAAAGTATTTAATTAAATGATATATATGATAGACACTGGAAATTGCGGCAACAACAAATTTCACATACACAAATACAAACAAAAAATGTTATTTCTTATACGAAGACTGAAGAAAACGATGATGGAAAATAAAAATTATAAAAAATATATTATTATTATGTTTTACTTCCATGGTATTCCACAACAAGTAGGTATGACAAAAATTACAGTGTATAAATCTAAATCTGGTTAAGCCTATTCTAAAAATCGTTATGCTTGAATTATTGAAAATAATGGATTTAAATATTTGTATTATAATCAATATGTTAAAACTTTTCATTACAGCTCTTGCTATGATCCCGAAAAAATCCCACGAAATATACTTGCATAATAAATCAGGTTGAATTAAGGGGTGGCCTTCTATTGTTGTTCACATATAGTCGAATAAGCGACAAATCTAGCCATGTTAAGCAAATAAAGTACTTGTTTTGTTAAAGCAGCACTAAGGAGTAGCCCGAAATATTTTCAGAAACAGAAATGAACTGTAGAAGAAATGACATAAATCTAGCACTGGAACAAGTACTACACGGAAAGTAACTTGAAACGCCTACCCAACACACACACACACCCACACACACTAACACTGAGAGCAAAGCTAACACAACAAGTGCGCAGGGGCGGGCATAAACAGATATGTGGCACAGTAAACACAAGTAAGTAATATATTGCCAGGCACTGCAACAACAAGGGCGGAAACCGGAGCGAGTTGGTCAACATATGTTTGGGTGGCATTCCAATTGTTTCTCACAGCCAAAAGTACTTCAAGGCGCCAGCTTAACAAGTATTAAATTAACATTCACATTAAAAAATTTCTTACTTTGATATTTATTATTTCTATAAAACTACTGAAAAAAACTGTAAATTAAAATACATTCAGGCGTTTAAACTAAAATGACGCATTGCCTTAGGCCACAGCTTGACAACAAATAAAAGTGAGAGGTTACGACAATCAGTGACCCAAAAAAATGTGTTGCATGCAACAAGACACAAAAAGGCAAAAATAAAATACTCTTGCATGTAAAACTAGATCAAGTTGCCACTGAAGATAACAGAAAAGGAATTTAAATAAAATATAAAAATTTTTTAAGAAAAAAATAAATAAATAAAAATATAAATAAAATACTCTTGGTAATTTCATACTGCCTAAAATTAAGCGTACTAATATTTAATCAATATAAATTTTATACACGATATATGTAAAAATTCGGTTCATATTTAAAAAGAAACCCGGTTTTTTTTTAAGTCACTGTTTCAGATCAAAGTCAAGTTTTGTCAATATGCATTCACGTTTTGATTTGTTACAAATCTAGTGACAAAATGATGTTACCTATCCGAGCGTATACACAACAAAAGCGCAAACAACAACATAAACAAGACGCATAGCAGAGGGGCTCAACAGTTTAGTAAATAAATATGCATGCTCTCTAAATAATTAACATGCTCGAGGCTTGTGACAAGGCCTGATTCCGCCCCCTTGCAACCATTTAGATTCATTCAAAGCGAATCCCTGCCACACTCATTGAGTTATTCAACCCGACGAGGGATGCTTCGAATGAGGACAAAACTCCGGCGTGCTAGCTTTGAATGATTGCAGCGCATTTGTTTTGGCACCGGGATGCGCGAACAAATCCCACGGACTTTACATCACACCTGAGCCTGGGTCCAAATTGAAGAGCCTGTAACTAATAGCAAGTAATTAATATTATCACAATACATATTCGGTGCAAGGTGCGACTTTGCGCCCATAGAAATAAACATTTCGTTTGTTGATTAACTGAAAACGTTTTAGAGAAATGCTTTGCGCAAATTTATTGCACGCTAGCGTACATAAATGCCCAATAAGTCATAAAGTGCAGGAAACGTTGACGAAATCCGTGAATGAGCGCCTATTAAATGCAGCCCAAGACGCCTGCTTTGCCATCTTTATGGGCCAGCCAGCTCACATCCGTTCCAGCTAGTACCGCTAGCCGTAAATATCTGTCAGATACCGTGCTATAAAACGCCGCTGGAACGTTTAAGGTTCGTCTGTGGCAGCATTTTAATTGCCAGTGTGGCCATTTAGGAAATTATGCCGTATAAAGATATTTGTTACGATACAGATAAATACTAAGATACAGATACACAGATACTGGCAATGGAAAACCCCGGCTAATATGAGTACAACTGCATGCATATAAATTTAAGTGATGTTGCCACATAAACAATTTAATGGCCCAAATTTTGTTAAAAGATGCGCTAACTGCCAAATGTAATTGGCCATGAATTATTGCCTTCTACCGGCAAATGGACCCTCAAATTCATTAGGCAACACCTAATCGATAACACGAAAAAGGATTTCCAGCGAGAAATAGACATCTTATTTTAAAAATGTATACCTTTTTATACCCTGAACCCATTGAAAATGGGTAAAAAAGGGTATAATGGTTTTGTGCAAATGTATGTAACAGGCAGA
>SCDY01000444.1:0-15600 GCA_004143825.1 Drosophila micromelanica
AAAACAACATTAAAAGTGATTCTGAGGAGGTCAAATTTTTCGTCAAAAATCATGCCAAAATTTACAAAAATTTTGACATGTAAAGTTCTCGAATCCATAAATCCCATATTTTAAACTCCCATAACTTTGTCAAAACTGGACCGATTTTCATGTTTGATGCCATTTTAATCATGATTTGACCCCTAGATTCATTCTACATTCTACATCCACTTTAAAAAAATTTTTTTTTGAGTTTTTTGTCAAAAAAGCATGTACTCCCCCCTTATTCCATTTCAAAAAAAAATTTTTTCAAAATTTAGAATTCTCAATTTATGTTTTTAATCGATTGCAATTATCATAATTAGTATACAAAACAACATTAAAAGTGATTCTGAGGAGATCAAATTTTTCGTCAAAAATCATACCAAAATTGACAAAAAATTTTGACATCTAAAGCTCTCGAATCCATAGCTCCCATATTTCAAACTCCCATAACTTTGTCAAAACTGGACCGATTTTCAGATTCATTCTACATTCAAAATATACCCACTTTTAAAAATTTTTTTTTTTTGAATTGTTTGTCAAAAAAAGCAAGAACTCCCCCCTTATTCATTTTCAAAAAAAAATTTGTTAACATTTAGAATTGTAAGTTTATGTTTTTAATTTTGGTGTTTACCATTTTCCAAATAGTATAGATGTATTCCTATTCCCTTAGCAGCTGTAACATAAGTTGTAGTAGTAATCTGTTTTGAAGGGATCGCTTTTCGAGAGCACCCTGGTCATTCAGATTGCTCAAGCTACCGGTTAATATGGGCCACATTAAGAATTTTGTTGGAAATTTGCGTTGCCCTCTAAAGTAGGCAACACTTAGCAGACAAAGGGTCACTAGAAGAGGCCGAGTGGCTGCTGTTGTTGTTATGTTTTGTGCTTTGAGCCACATAACGGGGCAACACTTAATGCTGAAAACTTGGCATCTGTATCCATGAGCATTGAATCTGGCCATGGCCAGCAATTAAATGCGTCTTAGCTGCAGCAAAACCAAAAGCAAAAACCGTTGAAGATGCCCGCAAGCATTTGGCTTAAGTCAAATACCCGCCTGCACGTCTCCCTCAACAATTTGCGCTCCCTCTCTCTCTCTCTTTCTCTCTAAACTCGATCTTCTTCTTCTCGAGTCCACTGCTGCTGCTGCTGGTGTTTGCTACTGTTGTTGACATGTGTGCGTAGAAGTCGCCTGCGGCCAATGGCAATGCAATGACAAATAGGCGACAAAACGAAATGAGAAATATGCAGGCATCTCGTTGCGGGCAGAGGATAGTAAAGGAGGAGCAGGAGCAGGAGGTGGAGGTGGAGGAGGATGGTGGGCTCGTACAAGGGACGCCAGCAACAGCACCAGTTCAGATTAGAAAAGCATTTGTTGAAATCAAAAAGCCAGAGACAAGCCCGGACAGCGAGCTGTATGCGTCATGACAGCACACAGAGGCAGACACATAAAGAGGGAGAGAGAGAGAGAGAGAGGGTGAGAGAGAGGGAGATATAGATTCGCAGCATTGAAAAGAAATAAGAAAACATAAAAAGGAACCATTCGGACAGAGATATAGACAAGTTTGCAGTCCTTGTTGCAATGCAGCATTATTACAATAACAACAAAACAATTTTGATTGATCGACTTAATGATGCCCTCTCATTATTTCCAAAAATAATTAAAGTAATTTTTATTTGAGTTGACTTAAACGAAGTATTTTTGAACTATTTTTTAATTATCATAATTTTTGTTATGATTTTGCCTGGACTTAATGATGCCCTCTCATATAATAATAATTTTCAAAATAATTAAATACATTATTCATTTGAGTTGACTTAAACGAATGTTTGTGCAATATTCTTATTATGATTATAATTTGCTGTTTCCAGCTTTCATTGTCCCTTAAATTTACTGATCAATATCGAAGCTTCCAATTTTGCGTCGGAACTAGTTTACAGGGTATACAAAAAAGACAAAGTAAAGAAAACCAATGTCGACACCGACAAAGGTCACATGTGTGAAGATGAAATGGCCTGCCCGCCCCGGCCCCACCCTACCCTGCCCTGGCCTGCGTTGCCTTTCCATTGGCAATGCTACTAGCGGCTTTATCAAGGGCCCGAGCCAAGTTTCAATTAGTGCTGCAAACTAAATTAAGATATAACTGTTTTTTTTTTTTTGCGCTTCCTATCTCACTCTTTCTCTATATATCTCTTGTTCTGCTCGACAGTTTTGCCTGCTGTCTTCGACTACGCCAAGGCAACGCATAAATAACAACAGACAATGCTCGAATCGCCATTGGAATTGCAAATTCCAAGAAGTCAGAGTGCAAAAAGAAAACCAAAAACAATAACGGGAACCGAACAGTGTTATATAATGCTAAGCAAAACGAAGCCTATATGCCCTCATTTTAGCCAGAGGAAAAATTCATATATTTGATAAATATTTGTATGCGTATACTTAATTTATAAAAAATAGTTTAAATAAATAAAATACACCTATAATTTTGTATATGTTTAGATGATATGCAATGGCAAATAATATAATATTAACAAATTATATAATTATAAGCTTTTATAATTTATTTTAAAAAACTTTAAAAAATATTTATAATTAATAGCATTTAAACAAAAGCTTGCGTTAAGCCAAAATATAAATTAAAACATAACAATTTGTATTCATATTTTTTTTTAATTATTTGTATTTAAATTAAAAGTTGTAAATATACAATTTTTTTTTTAAATGAGCATAAATAAAAATTAAAAAATATAGTTTAAGCATATTATTTTCAGCTTAAATAATTCCATTACTGAATTTAAATCCTGCAACATGGATTTTTTCAAACGGACAATTTTCAATTAAATTTTCAAAATTTAACAAATTAGCTAAACGTGAAATGACAAAAAATTAAAAGACAGTCCCAAAACGGAAATAGTATACCCCAAAAAAAAAAAATCCAGGAGGAATGAAAAAAAAACTCCCACCGGCTATTAATGCGCATTGTTGCCGCTCTCAGTTGCCATAAAGTCGCCATACCCGCAGTGGAGCTGGTAACAAGGCATAGATGAATGGATGAATGCCTGGCCGGCTGAGTGGATGGATGGACGGACGGCCGGGACAAGGCAGTGTCGCCAGCATCGTCGCCTCTATTGTTAAATGCATGAAAAATAGCCGACACGGCCGCTCATCAGACGCCACTTGCAAATTGGAAAGACACTGTATGTATGTGTGTGTGTGTGTGTGTGTGTGTGTGTGCGTGAGCGTCAGGTGCGTCAGGTGCATAACTCATGCGCTGCGTTGCGCTTGCGATTTATGGCCAATGGCTGCAAATGAACAAAGCGGCCAACTCTTTTGACAAATTGCATTGCCGCCTGTTAATTGAATTATAAGCACGGAAACAGGCCAGGCAAATGGGTGTGTGTGTGTGGTGTGTGTGGGGGTGTTGAGTGTGCTTTGGAAACGGGGCAACGTCGAAATGATTAAGACGCTTGTGGCCAAAATGCAACGCGTTTTAATTAGCTAGCAGCAGGATAGCGACGGCCAAGCTTCGCCAGCTTCTGGCCAACAACACTTGGGCGCCAATGAATTAATTAGCTGTAATGCTCATTTGAGGCATCAAACGGCGCTGGCTGCAGCTGCAGCTGCTTCGGCAACTGTCCAAATCAATTTGTTGCCGAGACGCGCACACAAGTGCCCAACAAGAACCGTGGCGATTTGCGTTCAATTAGCCACATGGCCGCTTACCGTTGGGCGCCCTAGGTGTCGATTTGCATTTAATGTGCAGCATGCAGTCACGTTTGCCACCAAAGCCAAAATCTGATTAGAAGTAACAACTAGTAGCGAGAGAAAAAAGAGCGAACTAACGAGAAACCGAAACGAGTAGAAGTAGCGAGTGTTGGCAGCGAGTAATTACAGCATTAATAGAGCAATAGCAGCAATGGATAACAGCAACGAGTGAAAGCAACGAGTAACGAGCAACAAGAGGTGGTACTAATTATTTACAACGAAAAGTCGCAAAGAGAGTAGCAGCGAGTAGAAGCATCGATTACGAACAACAAACATTTGAAGTGAATAGTACCAACGAGTACAAGTAACGGGTAACAGCAACGAGTGAAAGCAACGAGTGTTGTTAGCGAGTTCTAGTTGTAACGACGAGTAATTACAGCAATAATAGAGTAATAGCAGCAATGGGTAACAGAAACATGGAAAGCAATGAGTGAAAGCAACAAGAGTTGACAATAACTATTTACAACGAGAAGTGGCAACGAGAGTAGCAGAGAGTAGAAGCATCAGTTACAAACAATAAACATTTAAAGCGAATAGCACCAATGAGTTCAAGCAACGAGTGAAAGCAACGAGTGTTGGAGACGATAGTAGCGAGTAAAAGCATCGATTACAAACAACAAATATTTGAAACGAGTAATAAGCAACATGTAAAAGCAACTAGTAACAGCAACGAGTAGAGGCGACGAGTATTTCCAACGAGTAGTAGTCACAAAAAGTAACAACTACACTTAGCTAAAAGTAAAAGTAAAAAATGTTAACACTGACTTGTAGTAACTATTAACAACGAGTAACAGTAACGAGAACGAGTAACGAAATTCATGCACGTTAATATTCATTATTTTAAAGGATCTATGTTTCTAGATATGCTAATTTCCAAATAGCACTCATATTACCGCATTTCATTAACGAGTCGCTGCACAAGTAACTGTGACGAGTATCTTTGCCGTGATGAACCGCAAAATGCAATTAAGTAAGCGAGTGTGACATTTCAACCGGAATAGCTTTCAATAGTATTTCTTGTGCGCACACCTGCACCTATTTTTGCACCTGATTGTTGAGCCCGGCTCTGTTATCTACTCCGGATTGCCTAATGAAGTGTTATCTCCTAAATAGGTAAATACATAATATATGTATATGTGCGTGTGGGTATATATTTAACTGTGTGTTCTCTTTATGCATCCCAGATTTCACCGCAACCGCAATCGGCAACCAAATGCGACCTGTTCTCAGCCCCTTGTTCTGGTTCTGTGCCCACTCAAGCAATTGCAGCATCAGCAAAATCATCTCAAATTGCATTGAACAACTGCGGCTACCGAGCGCTTCTTCTTCTTCTTCAACTGCAACATAATTTGGCATATCCTGTTGCATTGTTACGGCCCACTCAACGGGGGGGGGGGGGGGGGGGGGGGGGGGGGGGGGGGGGGGGGGGTGGTTGGGCCCCGTGGTTGTGCGTCGCTGCCGGCGTCGCTGTCAACGTGGCACTGATTTGGCATGCACACCAATCAATTAACATGGGACCCCCCCCCCCACACAACCCTCTTCACGCCATCCCGCCTCGAGTCCCGCATTTTAATCACTGATGCTACGGCTGCTGCTGCCATTGTCGCCCGGACATTTGACTAATTGATTTGATCCGCGATTCGCCGCAAATTATGCGAAAATCTTTTCTACATGTTTATACTTAAGAGGAAAATTGCGACTTTTGTAACAGGCACAACTTTAAAAAACCAGGAAAGAAAATTAAATAAAAACGAGTACATGTTGCAGTCGTATGTAACCGACTGTTTCATTATCTGTTCACAATCCAATAACACCAAAAACAATATATCCTAAGCAATTATTTTTAAAATTACCTTTATAAATGATATTCATCCACCCGTGAAAATTGGTTTCTTTAATTCTAATAGTGATGTTTATCGATCATTAACATAATTTAAAAATCGATCGATATCAAAAATTAGGTTATCGAGCGAAAACTAAAAAAAACACCGCTGCTGTAAGAATCGATATATCGATATTTCAATTTATTTTTAAAATCGCCTGTGTAAAGCTCGCATTTGTTTGTTGGCGTCTTCAGTTATAGCTTAAAATTATCTTTAAGCCCAATTTATTTATAATAAAAATCGATCGATGTACATAGAAATATCGTAAAAGAGATTAATCGAGTTAAAATTTACAAAAAATCGCTGGTTAAAATCTATAACATCACTAGTTCTAAAACTGTAAAAGACATATTTGAAAATTTTAAGTCCGCACAAATATACCCTTCCTCACTATGTGAACAAAGTATATAGGCACTGGCTACGTTTGCGAGGCGTTTTATGTGCTGTTGTGCCCGGCGGGAGACGCAGATTGAGTGTAAACCTATTAGAGAAATTACCAACGAAATGAACCCATGAACCTGGTCGAAAGGCCAATCCGCAGTTCAATTCAATTACGAATGGTTGGCATTGAGCAAACGCGAGGGCCGCCACAGCACTTTGTATGATATTGAACGATAGAAAACTAAATAGTAAATAGCAAAATAAATTCAATTTAAATCTTTGCCCATGTTTCTACCTTAAGCCATAAAATACGTGATTTCATTTTTCTGAATACGTTTTGCATTGATTTAATAATACTTTACGTAACTTTTACTTGCCTGCTCGGAAGCCAATTAAAAGTTTGAGCTCTTCACAAAAATTTCGTATTTATTTATAGATTTTTCTTTTATTATTTCTGCCATGTTTAATTGATATCAACAACCAAACTGGTGATTCATCATTCCATTTGGATCCCTCTTCCAATTAAACCAATAAGTTCTTCATATTTATTCAAAAAAAAAAAAAAAACAAAACAAAAAGAAAAACACAAAACAAAACAAAAATTCATTTGATTTGTTTTACAATTTTGACTAGAGAAATACATTTGAGCATTTGTGAATAGTATAATATTATTGTTTGCGTATTTATTTTGTAAATTTGTTATTGTTGCGCCATAATCCTGGCTCGCACCTCGTTGCTGCCATGTAGCTTAAGGCGTATATATATGTACATATATACATACATATATATTATTTGGCTGTAAATATTTAATGCATTTGCTTGGTCATTTTCAAAAACATTCGGCACTGTCCACGCCCACACACACATACACACACACACATACACCCAGTCAGGCACACACACGACTGGCATAAAAATAAAGCTGCTCTTGTTCTAGGCCAGCGATGTTATTATTGTTATTAAATTTTACTGCCCATAACTGTTGCTGGCAAGACAAATTAGTGGGCGCGTTAGGGGTGGGAGAGGGGGGTGAAACGAAGGAAGCGACGCTAGGCACAAGTTGCTCCTCTTTGGACCAACTATGCGGACAGTGTCGGCGGCAAGTCCCAATTTTACGCACAGCGTTTTAATGTTCTGTTTGTGTGCTCATCAATATTTATTGGGGTTCGAGTACGTGAGCCGCACACAATAAGGGACGGGACACCAGCCAGCCAGACAGACCGACCGCCCTACCTCCCCTCACATCTTCAGAGTTGGAAACGTTTTGTGCAAATATTTTTATGTCTCTTGCTGTTATTGTTGGCATGAAACTGCACCGAACGTTACCCAAAGCGGTCTGATATATTACAGGCTTTGGCCGGTTATAATCAGGTGGATACGTTGGGAGGAGCAGGAGGAGGAGAAGGTGGGGGCAGATGGAAATGGGCAACCACAATGGTTTTTGCCCGGACGCAGTTATTTACTATTCAAAAACTTCAATTACCGCTAAGTAGCCGACAGAGCGTTAATCGCCAGCGTGCTCTACCTTTGCTGGTCCCAGTTCCCAGTTACCACCTCCCACCACCCGCCACCCACTGCCCCTCTACCCGTGTCACAAACGCTTATAATGCTGATTAACGTTTTATTTACACATAAATAAAACAGAGTGTATTGGTTATTAAGTCATTTTCCAGTTATCGTCCATTGTTGCCAGTTGAGAACGATTTGGCGCACGCAGCCCCCAAAAAGTAGGCTATAGTTTATGCATAGGAGCAACGGAAATAAATATACGTAATTTAATCCGATTTCTATTGACTTGTGTGCCGCCGGTTCCCTCCATTGGCACGGGGTACGAGTAATAGCTTTAAGCGGCTTAGTGTTCATAAATAAATAAATTCAATATTATGAATAGAAATATCATAGACTATTACAGCATGGATTGGGTATTTGAATTATCATTGCTATATATATATGAGTGTTTGTTGCAATTATTTGTGATGAGTGCCATAAATAAATATGAAGAAAAGTTATTAGAACGATTGATATTTGTATATCTTATTTGATCAGTTGTGCAAGTATCAACAATATTTTATGATATAAATTTAATTCCCGAAAATTTAAAATATATATCAAAATTTTAACAAAAGAAATGAACAAATTTAAAATTTATATAATTGTTTTATATCTGCACTTAAACAAAAATTTCAGAAAAATGTATGTTCTTTTATACCCTGAAAATATATCTATACCCATATCCATATCTATCTAGCTATCTATATCAACGATTCCTTTTTCCAAGCGTAAATGCGTCAAGATCCTTCCAATTATATAAAAATATTTAACTCACTTTATTTTACTTAAGTACAATTTTATTTCTTGCTGCTAAGCTCATAAAAAAAAACAAACAATATTAAGGCTTTTGATAAACATATTATATTTATTTTTTTTACACTTTTTGCAAATCGACCAAATAAATAAGCTGTGCACAAATTGTTGAAAAATGTGACTTTGTAACAATTCAAAAAAAATAATATATATATATATAGAAAATTGTATAACAATTCACAAATCCAAAAAGCTGCCAACATATTTAATACTTATGAAACAGAATGAAGCCGATTTGCTGAGAGATTTAAGCGATTTGAGCGATTTGTGTGCAGCTGCAGTTGCCACACATGGTCGAGATTGTGTGTCAGGTGTGTTTAAATCGCCTGAGTAGCGGCTGTCCAGGACATGCCGGCATGCGTGTCCTTGGCTGGCTTGGCCATGCCCAGCTTGATTACAAACTAAGCCGTTTAGAGAGCTAGCGAGTGAACAGCGAGCTTAGTTTGCTTTATGCAATCAACTCGAAGACAGCGCCAGGAATTCTGAGTAACCGTCGAGGACATGCGAAGGACTATTTTCGAAGCGAGGACATCATCGCTCACTGATTGCCAGGCGCTCGAACGAAATAACGAAATAGCGAATTGTGTGTTTGCATAAATAAATAAGTAGATGGCTGGCAAAATGAAGCTGCCTGTCTGCCCATCTGCCAATTGAATTGCGAAGATGCCGCCGCCAGCTGCCTCGGATGCCGCTAAGCGCTGCGGTGGCAACGTTGTCGTTGTTGCCACCATTGTTGCGAATGTGTTTGGTGAAAAAATTCGCTCGCTTTATTATAAACAAATAGCGGAGATGCGGCAGCATCCGTACCCCCGCGATCGTACTGACAATGGCACGCTAGCCATTATGGCAAGGCAGGCGACGCATCTATGCGCCAGGCAACGGATGCGCACAGGCAGGACGCGCGCCGCCCGCAGGACGGGGCCTGCTGCTCTCCATTGCCGATGCAGCCAGCGAAATATTGTCGCTTGCAATAAATGCCAAGCATCCGCTGCGCCAGGACGACAACGACAACGACGACGACAGCGACGACGACGAGGACAGCGAGCGTCATTATGGCAGCGGCGCCATTTTATTTTGCTGCAAGCCAACTACCACCTAACCACCTAGAGCCCATAACCCAGCCCCGCGATCCAAATAACGCGAAATGCGATAAATAATGCGGCTTGGCAATTGGCGTTGCCGCCTCTGTTTTTTATGCCCTTCGGTTGGTTGGCATCGTGCAGCGTGCGCTTTAAACCACGCCACATCCCATCGCATCGCATCGCATCGCATCGCATCCGAGTGCATTTTAAAGGTGCTGCGCCAAGTTGCTTATCTGTTTTATGCGACGCTGATTTCACGTTCACTTGCATTTGCCATCTCACATGGAATATACATATATATTCGCACGATTGAATGCCTTATTTTTCTGTTTGGAAGTTACCTTTCTATGCGATTCTCAAGATAAGCACTTAAGCCATTTACTCTTTCTCTCTCTGCATTTTCTTTGCTATCTCTATTTTTCTTACTCTCTTCTTTTCTTTAGTTTAGTTTATCTTTTCCTCTCTCTCGCTCTCTCTCATTTGTTTCTTTCCTATTTTTCTTGTTCTCTCTCCCACTCCTTCTCTCTCTCTCTCTCTCTCTCTCTCTATGTTTATTTTCTATATTTTTCTCCATATCCTCCATGCTCATTCCGAATGACTGTAAAAGTAAAGTCGTGTACACATTACGTATACGCCCTGGGGGATAAAACCCAAAAACAGCCAACAGGGCCAAAGAGAGCAAAACAGGAAACAGCAAAAAAAAAAAAAAAGAGAGAGAGCGGGAAAGCGCGACAGCTTTGAAGTGAAATGGCAAGTGCTTAAAATGTCCACATCTGTCAATTTGTTATGTATGAACTTAGTCACGGCGACACCTGAACACCTGAACCCCTTAAACACCGCCGTAGCCGACGCCGCCAACCACGCCCCCTCTCCAGTTGCCGCATTTGAGAGAGAAAAACGCTATTGTCGCCATGTTTTGCTGTGGCCTTTGACGTCTGCTGTTTAATTAAAACATCAACTGAAGCATTAACAATGAATAATTCACATCATTATGACGTTGGCGATGCCGACAGAATAGGTGAACATACACACACAGATATATACGTGGCTGTGTGTGTGTGGCTTACCATTAGTTTTTGCAATTGCTTGCATTCAACGGCGGCGACAACTTTTATGCAAATTTCTTGTGAGGTGGCAACAACAAAAAAAACGTTGGCATAGTTTTGGGCGCGTATTTAAATTAGTGTCTAGGCTATATCCGGTGCAGGCTGCCAACCCAATCATGGCGTGCTCTGTCCTTCCGTGACACACACACACACACACACACAAACAAGCAAGCAGCAGTTGCCTTAAAGGCTTTAAAAGCAATTTGTACACATTTTTCGTGGCACGTCCCAAAAACTAGAAAAATATACGTATCTATGTATCTGTATTTCTAGCGCCTTTATAACTATAATATCTTCTTTTTTTTTTCATTTGTTTTTTCTTTTTTATTTGATGCTATTTTTGCCAGTACGGCATTTATAGTTTTGCGCGTGCGAGTTTAATCAAAAGTCAAAAGAACACGATACACGGACAGGATGCGGCAGGACATGCTCGGTGCGTGTGTCGATGCGTGTGCGTGTGTGTGTGTGTGTGTGTGTGTGTGCGTGTGTGCTGACCCACATAAAAGCAAACACCAGCAAATAACTGCGAGCGTTGCGAGCGACGAGCACAAAAAGACTCATCAAAAACTCATAAATTTGCAATTTTCGACACATGACAAAATAAATTGTAAACAAAGCTGCGCTAAAGCATGAGCCGACAACAATAACAATAACAACAACATCAGCAACAACAACAGCAAGAGCAAACATAAAAACAAAGGCTGCACACAGGGCGTATAAAAATATTTTTGAAACGTTGCCGTGCGTACAAAGCCGATGAAGCCGTACCTAAAGCTAAAAAATTTGATGATAAAACTGAAGCTGATGCTGATGCTGATGCTGTTGCTGATGCTGTTGCTGGTGCCGAAGTTTCAGCTCTTCCTCAATTCTTTGCATGCAAAAAAAACTGCAGCCTTTAATATGGGAGTCGATAATTAGGTATTCTAATCATTAGATATTAAAGCTATCAGTCGAACTAAAATTAAGTTCAAATAAACACAAATTAAGTATTGACAAAATACATACAAAAAAAACTTAAGATAAGAGAAAATCATCTTGAATCAAGCAAAACTCACGATTTACTGGAAATTCGGAATTCAAATTCGATCGGATTGCACATTTTAATATATTTATTATATGTATGTGGACAATTGTTTATATGTGTGTATAAATTTTAAGTAGGAAGATCATTTTTTCTCTCATAGATAAATAATTTTTATTTTCAGCTAGGGTATCAGCCAATCAAGCATACCCTATAGTTTTATTATAAAAACAAGTCGTGATTCAAATCAATTGCATTCAATTTAAATAATTGTAAATAAAGCTACAAGTAAGTTTCAGACGAATATGATTATTATTTATATATATATGCAATTTTTCTATCTCTTTCGCTGTCTCTCTCTCTCTCTCTCTCTCACTTCCTCTCAGATTATTCAGAATTTTGCAGTCTATCATATTTTTCTGTCTTTTTGCACAGGCGCAGCTTGAAAGTCAGCTTTCACTTTGCTTGAATTCTGATCAGCTTTACGAGGGTTTTTTGCTTGCTTGTTCTGCCTGAGTCATGCCCATATATATACTTATATTTATACATATATATACCCGCATAAAAGTTCATATATGCATATGTTATATATCCGTCAGATTTCCATTCAGTCAAACGTTCAGCGGAGTTCAACGTCGCTTCGACTTAGCGCTGATTAATCGAAGTTTTAAAATTTCATGGAAACGATATTCGATGGGGTATACACAACCATAGGATGCCCCTTTTTTCTGTTATAAACTTGGTTTTTTTTAAAATTAAAAGCTGTTTTCTATTTTAAAGCTATAAACTAAGCGAGTGAATTACATTTAACCAACAATAAACAAAAGTGCACAACTAGCAGATACCCTGTATGCATAAGATACAGGGTATTCTAACGAGTATTCTTAGCACGAATTGCACTTTTGTGGTTTCCCGATACACTGCATACTTTTAAATGTTTAACTAGTTGATGCCCTTTCCCCTTTGATATATAAATATATATACCCTATGTGCATATATGTATACTCAATACACATTTATCGATCTCATCTAATGGAATGCACTTTGTAAGCCGCAAATGTACTTGTATAAAAATTACGTATACACTTATATACATATATAATATACAGACAGATTGTATTGTATTGAATATATGTATATGTATGTACATATGTATTATCAGCCGATATCAATTGGCTCCTCGCACTGTTCCATTGTCGTAATTGGAATGCATTGAAATGTGAATTGTGATCCACGTTGTGTGCTTTATGCGGGCAATTCGAGAACGAGAATGAGAAATATAAATTTGCAACGACGTCGTCGAGCTTATAAACGTTTTGCAACCGCAAGAACAACAAAAAAAAATACCAGCAACAACAACAACAACAACAGCAAACACGTCAGAAAGCAATAGGAAAAAAGTTCAACTAATTAGCGCAAGTGACTTTTGGAACCGTTGCCGTTGTTTCTGTTGCCGTTGCCGTTGACGTCGACGTCGACGTCGACGTTGCTACCTTCAATTGAACGGCGTCGTCAGTGTTGTTTTCATTGTTGTTGCTTAAAGCAAAAAGTTTTGCTTGTAAAACAGCGGCAATTAACACATATTTCATAGAGCGTCGCAACCGGTTCAAAATATAGAACGGCCCTCCATCCGAAAAAAAAAAATATAAAAAAAAATGCAAAGAACCAGACAACGAAACTTGCACATAATAATACATAACTTTATGTGTGTGTCTGTGTTTGTTGTTATACTAAAGTACAAAAATTGAGCTGTACATATGTGTGTGTATGCATGTGTGCGTTTGTGCTAATCTTTAAATTGAAAGAAATCTCAGTAGCCGCTTCTGACGCGGAGGAGCCGCATGGAATTTATTTTGCGACCGGCGCTTTTAGTTGACAGGCGACGTGCGGCACAAAAAGATCTCAATAAAAAAAAAAATTAAACTTCTTTTTTTAAATTAATATCAAAAAGATTCTTGCAATAAGTGAAACGAATAAATATTGTTGTTGTTTATTGGTCGCTCTCTCTCTCTCTCTCACTCTCTCTGTTATTTTGCATGGTAATTCAATGGACATCGCGATACAATAACAAAGTGCACTAAAAGCCAAATACAAATACAAATACAAATGCAAAAGAATATGTATGTAGTACTAAAAGTGTGATAAGGCAATGCTTAATCACACAAACAATAACACACCCACACATACACACTCACAGACAAGGGCAGCGCAAATATAACAGCGATAAGCGCCGTTACTTATCAGCTTTAATATCGCTCTCTTTCGCTCGCTCGCTCGCTCGCACGCGTCACTCTCACGCGTTCGCGTTCGCTGAAAACAGAAGCGTACGCACAGTTAAAGCACAGCTGCTGTCGTCGAGCAAGTGTCCCGAACGCAAGAAGAAGCATAAGAAGCATCTGACCGCGGCAGCAACAACAAAAGCGGCGCAGTCAAAGCTCAAAACGCAGCTTGCAGCGAGGCTTCGTCGATTATGCAAAGCAACAACAACTCATATATTTATCCTATGCCACAGCATTTAAACGGGCAAACGGGCAATAATAAATAATAAATACAAATTAACGTAACTGCTTACAAAGTCAGCGTCGAACTGTAAATCAACAACAAAAAAAAAAAAAAAGAAACAAAAATCTTACAGCACTAGCAACGTTAACGCTAAACAACACAGGCACAGACACACATACAACTTATCACAATGGCAAGAGATAGGCTGCCAGAGCTTTTGCAGGTAAGTTGGAGTGTAAATTGATTTTTTTTTTCTTGTTTTTGTTTTCATTTTCTTTCCTACTCAGTTATTAGCGTACATGTCTAGGTATTGGGTGGGGGAGTTTTGCGTAGTTTTCGGTGTTAATTGTGTGATGACAGTGTGGCAAAATGCCAAACAAAACTTTGTGTATTGCAAAAGATCTGTCAGAATTTATTTTGAAAAAAAGAGTTTAGCCAACAAACAAACTTGCTTAGATGAGAATTGCACAAATAGATCCATTTAATACTGTTTTAACGCTCTAAACAAGCAGGTAACAATCGGAAAGCAGCCGAAATTGTGAAATTTATGGGGAAACTGAAGGATTACTGCAAAGGAAGAAACGCATTGTCAGCAGCTGCAATACAACTAACAAGTAAGATTACTCTAGTGGGGAGTGCCCGACTTGGACGATGACAAAATTAATACTTACAGAACCTCTAAATAAGCGCAAAACTTTTCTACTTGACTTTTCAATTTAGGGACGAGCTTGGGGAGATTTCCAAAAAGTACAATATTCGGGAACGTATTAAACTAAATATTGTGGTTCTGTAGCTCTTATAGTTTCTAAAATATGCAAAAAACAACATACTTAAAAAAATCGATATTTATCGATAATAAGAAAAACGGGCGGATTATCGACAATTTGAATACACGAATTTCAACTTTTTGGGGACCTTTTATTATGGTGGTTCTTCAGCTCTTATAGTTTCTGATATATGTCAAAAACAACATTCTAAAAAATCGATATTTATCGATAATAAGAAAAAAAGGGTGGATTATCTACCATTTGAATACACGAACTCGACTTTATGGCGACTTTTTATGGAGTCACAAATGTCTCCTTCTGCCTGTTACATACACTGGCTGAAAATCATTTGACATTTTGTACCAATTTTCAGTGGGTCCGTCTCAAAGCATTTCCGGTCATCATAATGAATTTTCTGTGCGCTCCCAGCCCTTTTTTTTTTTTAAATATGTACATTGTAGCACCATTTTGTTAACGGAATTCAGTACACGACATTCGGGGACCGGCATTTACATTGGTTCGCCATTTGGCAATGGGATGCGGGGGGAGAGACGAGCTGTAGTTGCCGTTCAGTGCGGACGTTTATCAGCGTGCACGTAGATTGCCCGTAGATAAGAGCGATAAAGTAGTCCAAGCGGGGCTATCCCCACGGCTCACATTCGTTCAGTTTTCATTTGTTGCCCCCCCTCCCCCCCCCCCCTTCAGTTTAT
>SCDY01000444.1:15616-76529 GCA_004143825.1 Drosophila micromelanica
TTGCTTTAGTTATGTTGCCCCCCCCCCCCCCCCCCCCCCCTTCAGTTTATTATTCATTATACTGCCAGATTGCGCATTTCGCGCCCGCCCTGGGCACAGACGGACAGACGGACACACACGCACCCACAACATGTGAGAGAGGCAGCTTGTCGCTAGTGAAAATCAGCGTCAAATTGAGGCACGAATTTTCAATTAGAGTTGCGTCGACGTCGCTGCAGCAGCGATGCACAGTAGCGGACTTAATTATTTTTTTTTTTGCTATCGATCTCAAGCCGTTAACCGTTTTAGCATTTTGTTAACTGTTTTGCAGCGCTCGCTGAGCGCCAACTCGACGTCTTCATCCTCGAACGGTTCGTTGCTGCTCAGCGTTTACAACGCCACCACCGAATCCCTCAGCAACAGCAACAACAACAACAACAACAGCGGCGGCAGCAGCAACGGCAACAACAACAACAACAACAGCGGTGACAGCAACAAGGATCGCAGCAAAATGACACAACAGGGAACCAATGTGGACGCCATTCTGAATCCGGTAAGAGACTGTGTGTGTGTATAACTATGTATGTGTGCGTGTGTGTGGGGGGTGTGTGCGCATCGTGTTTTCTTCGTGACACGAATAATACGACGATCTTACTCAAAAATCAATTAAGAAATTAAATAAATCACTTTAATAATTTATAAATAAATAATAGTAGGTAAAAAAAAATAAAAATTATCTGCAATTAAATTAAGGGAAAATGAGTATTGTTTAAAACAATTTGATAAAAAATAACGTGTTAATTAAATACGCTAAAAATAATTCAAGTAATTTTGATCAAAACAAAGTGCTTGCATGTTTAGTAGTAAACGACTGCTGCATACTCTGTTCACTGGTAACTAAAACCGGATCGGACAGAATCTTCTTAACTACTGTTAAATTCAGTGAGTTAGAAATTTTTTGGACGAGACTTGATAAATCAAATAACCAATAAGTTAAATCTGACACGAGTGCTGATCAAGAGTAGAACCATAGATCTAGAGAGAATTTATTTTTTTAATTAAAAAGCGATCTTTATTTAAATTATATAAAATTTATTTACATAAATATATTTAAAGAAATCGTGCAGTTTATGTTGTGGTTGCTTGTTACCAAAGTTTGGTTCGTATTCGAGTCGTTTGGTATTGAAACAAATTGATTTAAATCCAACTGTAAATCGTGTTTTTTTTTTTTGCTTCTGTATGAATCAACATCGTTGACAACGACGTTAACAGCAGCAGCAACAGCAGCAGCAGCGCATTACTCAATCGGCGGCGTCGCGAACCCGTGATAAGCGAACGTGTGGCTTACAGCAGCGTCTAATAAATTGAGTACACATAGACAAGAGACAGATGTGCTCATACATATACGAAATAAACAAGCATATGTATACAGATTCAATCCACATATGCCTTTTGACGCCCCCGTGCCGCCCTAAGAAATTTACAAAGCATTTATCACATTTGCCGCCAAAGCTGTGAGAGATTTGAAGAGTCGAGATCTGGGGTTCTCGGCCTGCCACAAACATTCACAACAGATTACAGTTAGCAACAGTTCGGAAAAATGTCTAAAAATACGTAAAAACTTAAAAGGTTGAATGGACCCGCCAATAAATAGGCACACAATCATTGGCAACATTTTGTACGTCACTTTCAAAGTAACAAATGTTAACAGTTGGTTTTTAATACCCTGTACCTATTGGAAATTGAGCGGATAGTTTTTAATTTTCCTTGCTGTTTCTCGTAAGCCCGGAAAAATCGGGGTGTTCACTTTTTCCTATACTGTATTTAGGGTAAAATTCTTAGTGGTTTAAATTTTAGATTAAAATATATAAAATATTATAAAATCAATGACTTATGCTCATAGACTTGTAGTGAGATTTTAAAGCGGTCTCTTTCACACTCTCTCTTGCTCGCTCTCTCGAGCTCTTTCTCACTTGCTAACTCTCTCTTGTTCTCTCTTTTCTTTCTCTTTCTCTCTCTCATTCTCTCTTCCTCTCTATCTTTCTATATCGCTCTCTTTCTCTCTCTTTCCCTTTCACTTTCTCTTTGTCACTCTTTCTCTCAACTTTCTGTGACATTAGAAAAATCTAAAAAAAAATAAAATTTTTAACTCGATAATCTTTTATTTCGATAAATCCACGAATTGATGATTATTAACACAGTTTTCCAATCGAATTAACATAAGTAGCCAAAAATCTTTCGGCTTTTAAAATATCATATTTTCCCCATCTTCATTTCAGTACTCGGAAATTCGGTATCAGCTCTCGCAAATCGCTACCAATTTGGAGGCTATGGACCGCATGTCCCAGACAATCCACCTGCGCACCTTTAGTGGTAGGTACAGTCGGCACACTTTTTGATTTAGTAGAAGGTCCCGTTACCCACGTACCTTGCAGAGAACGAAATGAATGAGCTGCACAACAAGAACCTGCGCTTGGGCAACCAGCTGATGAACCGGTTCAGGGAATTCAAAGCGAATCTGCCGCCAGACACGGAATACAGCCTCGAGGCGCGCATGAAGCGCACCCTGTTTTATGGCCTGTACCAGACTTACATCAATCTGTGGCAGAAGAACGAACAATTTTTGCAGAACTACGAGACGAAGGTGAAATCAAACCTGCGCATGCATTCCAAAATCAGTAAGTGAAACGAAAGATCTAATTGAAAAAATTATATATGTACATACTTTAATTTTAATTGTTTTCAGTCAATTCGGAGGCCAGTGAACAAGAGATCGAATTATTGCTCGAAAACAAAACGACAAAGCTCTTTGTGGACAATGTGAGTCCGTTGAATGCGGCGATGATTGCGATTTAAGCTGATTTTAAAAAAGTTGATTTAGATACTGCAAGAGACGGAAAAGGAACGACAGACGCTGCGCGATCTAATGGAGCGTTTCAATGAGCTGCGCAAGCTGGAAAAGTCCATTGAGGATGTCCATGCGCTGTTTATGCGCATCCAAACGCTCGTCATGGAGCAGAGCGAGACGATACAGCGGGTGGAGTTTCATGCCAATCAGGCCACCCTTTACACGGAGAAGGGTGGCAATGAGCTGGACAAGGCCAAGGAACTGCAGAAGAAAGCCCGCAAGGTGCGTTTGTTCTCATTCGCTTATGTTACAGTGAAAGCCAAAATTTTAACTATTGATTTAATTGCAGAAAAAAATAATGCTCATTGCTATACTCTGTGCAGTAATGTTGGTTTTAATATTTATCGGTATTTATTTGTGATGCCTAGATGCACAAGTTAACTGTTATTAATATATATAAATATAACTTTTTTTTTTATTAATTTAAGCCAAATAAAATTTATTTTGCTAATCGGTTGCGTTTTAAAATGGACCACAGTTTTCAAAGACCAAACTCACCACTAAACAGGGTTGCATTTACTTTATGACATTTTGTGGTTCAGTATAAAGATGTTTCTATTGCACGTCAGCTGATTTCTGTTTACATGTTTGGCCGTTAACATTTCAATGTATTGGCAGAAATGTAGCTCACTTTTCACAACAGCTTAAAATACCATGGGTATCATTTGTT
The DNA here is from genome assembly GCA_004143825.1 of Drosophila micromelanica. Classification (NCBI taxonomy): domain Eukaryota; kingdom Metazoa; phylum Arthropoda; class Insecta; order Diptera; family Drosophilidae; genus Drosophila; species Drosophila micromelanica. Next base: position 19,174 of record SCDY01000444.1, read on the forward strand.
AAATAAAAAATTTCTAGAACTTTCTTTGAGCAACATATATTTGAAACGAGAGTCTTTGTCTAAAAATTTTGCTTGATCTAACATGTTAACATTTGCTGTTTAACGCAACCATCTGTTCTGTTACGGTAAAAAATAAATCTGAATTGGTGTGCAGGACAGGCATAAATAAAAATCTTATTCCTTTAAAATACATTTTTGGTAAGTAACGAGATTTATATATTAACTCTCTATTATTAAATTACTTTTTCTATGATTCGACAAGTTTTGCAATGCATTTACACATGTTTAGTGTCTGCTTTGCTCTTATTTTAAACGAGATGTATATGTGTTAGTGAGCCAAGGATCATTATCAATTAAGTGTTGTGTATATGCGTAACAGACTGTGTGTAAAAAGAACAGCACGTACGCTAGAACGCTGTACGTTATTTTGTAGTCCGGTGTGACAGCAATATACAACAAACTCTTCATTTTATATTAAAAGATCAGTTAACAAAAATAAAACCTGAAATTTACACACATGCACAGTTGTAACAGTTAAATATAGATTTAAATTGACTTAAGCGCAAAATCAGCAACGTATGCGCAGAATCAGCAACGTAAACGCAGAATGCGCTACGTAATGTGGAACTTAACATGACAATGTTATGAGCATGTTAAGAGCTCAAATCAACTTTAACATAATACGCTGCTCTAAATGCAAAACAATGAATATAAATAAGAACCCAAAACAACAAAACGCGTACGTAAAATAAATAGTTACTGCATTTCGGGTAAGTGCACTGTGAAATGCACCGAACACAGCCAGTGGCGACAAAAACAACAAACACAGAGCGCAACAACCAAAAGGGAAACACAATTAAACATTTTGAGCCATTGGCGAGCGCCATTTTTTCGCTGGCGTCGTGCAAAGTTTGCTATTTAACTGCCTCCATCTAAAAGTTCCGTGATGCTAACCGTGCACAAACAGTTGTCAACCAATTGATAACGCTTTACAGCCTGTTTGGGGCGGGAGCCAGTGCCAGTGGCGGAGACAATGGAGGACGACAACGGCATGTGCAAGCATGTCAAGATTGCAACCGAAACCGAGGCTGTTGCTGCCGCTGCTGTTGCTGCTGTTGCTGATGCTGCTGCCACTGCTGTTGTTGTCACCGAAGCATCCGCATCCAGTGCAATTACCACAACAACAACAACAACGCCAATTAATGGCAGCAAAGCGGTTCAGTTTAAGGCGGCGGCCGCTGTCAGCGTCGCGGAGCCCGAAGAGCTGCTTGGTTCGGTGACGACGCACAATTGTCCGGGAACGCGAGCCAGCGCCCGCGTCATACAAAAGATGAAGCTGGATTTGACGCGTCCGATGACACCGCCGCCGCCGGAGCGCGAGCACGGCAAGAAGGAGGAGAAGTCCAGCCAGAAGACGCCGTCACAGATGCGCGCTGCGAACAAAACGACCTGGACGAATCTGGAGCGCAATTGTTTCTTCGATGCTCTGAACGAGTTTGGCAAGGACTTTGAGGCGGTGGCCAATTGCATCAACACCAAATTGAAGCGACGCAACACAAACAGCGACTACAGCTTCAAGTCAAAGGATCAGGTGCGCCAGCACTACTATCAAACCTATCACAAGATTGGCAAATACGTCCGCTTCTCGGATGGTAAGCATTAAATCTCGATTTTCAATACCTTCACCAGCTCATTTACAATTTGTGCAGAGCTTAAGAAGCCCGTTCAGGAGCTGTACACGCTGATCAACTACGGCGAAATGCGTCGCAAGCTGCAGTTCCTTTCGGAGAAGCATTTCATGAAGCTGAAGCAGCTCATCTACCAGGGTCACATCATTGTGCGCTGCAAGGGCAAGAATATACGCATCAAGACGCCCTCCTGCAAGGCGCTGCGTCGCCTCAACCTCCTCGATGGTGAGTCCATCCAATTTTCCTGACATTAAAACAGCTTTTAACGACATAAAATCAAATTTCCAGATACTTTGGATGACATCCGGCTGCCCAGCAAAATTGAGGTAATGGTCAGCCCATCCAATATGGAGGCATTTGGACGCGTCCAGGCGCTGGCACAGAATCCACGCGGACGCGCCATTGTGCCGCTGCACAAGAAACTGGCCAGCTTCATCAAAATGTTCCAGTACAAATGGCGCAGTGCTGACGTTAGGCTGGCGGAGGAGCAGCTGCCAGTGAGCAGCGTCAGCGGCAGCGGTACCGTGGATGCGCCGGAGCCTGTTGTTGAGCCGGCAATTTGCTTTTTGCCCAAGCCCGGCGTGACCATACATCGTCCGCTGCTCAGCATTACGGCGTATTTGAGCAGCGTCAACATCTGCCTGTCCGCCTACGAGGAGCGTCTGGGCGTCAAGGTGCGCAGCGAGACGCTGGACAGCACGGCGACCGCCGCCGCTGCCAGCGCTAAGCGAGCGCGCACCGAAAGCGGCTCCGAGAAACGTTCGCCGGAGGCGAAAAAACTGAAGCCGCTGTTGAATGCGGCGCCCGAAAAGCCGCCGGAGGAGCTGCCCGAATCCAGCACACAAGTGAAGCTCGAGAACGGCAGTGGCGATGAACTAAACGAGGAGATCAACGATCTGCTCAGTCTGACCATCGATGGCGAAACGATGGAGCCCACCGCGACAGGTGGTAATCCGACCAGCGGTAATCCCACACCGGCGACAACGCCTGCTGCCCCAGCTGCACTGCCGCCCGCACCACCGGCACCACCAGCGCCAGCACCACCACCAGCGCCGACACGTGCCAAGCGAGGCGACGGCGTCGGCGCCGGCGGTGGCAAGGGCGCCCGGGCAGCTGCCGCGGCGCGCAACTTTAAGCCGCTGCTCAGCGATGATGTGATCAAGCGGATACGGAAGGGCTGGACGGTGTCCAATTCGGCGGACATAACCATTGGCGATTTGTATGTGGTGCTGGGTCAGGACTCAAAGCTGGAGCTCGAGTATTATTGGTGCGAAACGGAGCTGGCCACGTCGAGCAGCGCCACATCCGTGAACACCACAACCAGCACATCCTCCCACTCCTCCTCCGCCACCACCACCACCTCCTCCTCCTCCTCCACCTCCACCTCCTCGTCATCGACATCGCTGCCCTACAATACCAACGACTGTGATAGCGTGGAACGCGTTAAGGCCGTAACAACGGCGACGGTCAGCAACAAGCTGAAGCATCTGCTGCTCGTCGCCAATCTCAGCGAGCGTGTGCGCAAGCGTCAATGCAATTGTGGTCACAGTTGTGATCGCAAACGGGATCTGATCAACAAGGCGCAGTGGCTCAACAGCATGTCCAGCACCGGAATGGGGCCAAGGCCAGGTGCAACAATGGCCACAGCAACATCAACCGATGGCCATGAGGCCATCTTTCGCACGCCCATGCTGCCCATCCGCAGGCCCATTGCCAACATTATTGATCCAGTGCGTCAACTGTCCAAGGTGCGTTGTGATGAGCAAAGTCCAGCCAAATAAATGATTATATCATCTGATTGTTTTTTCAGCTCACGCGCCAGAAGATATCGCGTCAGGTGCTGGTACAGCGTTGCCTCCTGCCGCCGTCGTCATCGTCATCCCAGCCCTACGATGTTCTCACTCTGCGCAATTTGCAAAACGGCCTCTTCGAGCCCATTGATCGTGTCAGCAGCAGCAGCAGCAGCAGCATCAGTGGCAGCAGCAGCAGCATCAGTGGCAGCAGCAGCGGCATCGGCTCGATCTTGTGCAAGACCAGCTCCAACAGCGCCGAAGATCAACAGCAGCCTGAAAGCGAGCAATCCTACAACAACAACAGCAACACCAACATCAACAACAATAACAATAATAACACGGGTGGAGCTGTTGTGGGTGGTCTCGACATGCCAAATTTGGACTTTTGTGTAGTGGAGCCGGTTACACTGCCAGCCACCAGCACCACGTTGCCGGAGGATGTGCAGGATGAGAGCACCAGTAAGCTGACCAAGAACTTACAAAAATCAATACCAAATTCCAAAATTCTAACACTTGCACATAGTTTGTTCTACTCAGTCTATTTTGCGTCTCCTTTTGTCACTTTTGATTTTCACAATTCTCAAACGTTAAGAAACGAATAACTTATATTTACCTATACGCACTTAAACATATGTAGGTTGTCTCTTATTATTATCCTTTGTATCGCGTTCGTAAACGTTTAAAATTTTACGCATAGAGATGTGCATATGCTGTCTCTTTTTAGTTTATCCTTTATGTCGCATTCGTAAACGTGAAACAAATCATTCGTAAATGTTTAAAAAACAATCATGTAAATTAACTGTTATATTCCACTTCGTTTCTTTCTGTCGCATTCGTTTCTTTCTGTCGCATTCGTTTTAAAAAAAAATTCATTAAATCTTTTCAATTCCCTTTTATTTTTATTTTTTTTTTTTTTTTTATACATACCCATCTGCATTTACTTATCTTGTAAATATTAAAATAATTATTTATATTTGTTGTGCAGCTCCAAACTTTTATAGCGGCAGCGTCAGTCCGATGCATTTGTTGCGCGACTCCACGTCCAATGCACGCTGGCTGGAAGACAACATTAATGACTTCTCGCTGACCAGTCTGCTGGGACATCTGGATGACTTTGATGCCACGCGCGATATACTGGTGAGTGTTAAGATTCATCAGTTGGTCGATCGGTTTAAAAAATAAATAATTTATGTTAATGCAGGATCCATCCTCCAGTATGTCGGTGATCAGTGAGAGCAGCGTAGATTATCGCCACAAATTTCAGGAGATTTCGGCCCTGCTCCAGCAGCAGGAGAAGGATTAGCATCGTCCTCCTACTATCAGCTTTGATACCAAATGCCTGATTTCTTGCGGACCAGACAAACCACGCTTTGTTTGCCTTCTTAAATTCGATTTGAAGAGTATTCGTATTATTATTTATCGGTTAAAAGTGGTAAATCCCAATTTTTTATTTAAAAAAAAAAACTAAACAAAAAATTTAAGGAAAACAAACACTCACCCATTTTAACATGGATATTAATACTAGTTTAAAAATGTTTAATTTAAATATATATATTTAACCAACGACCCACTGCGCTAGGCCTTGTGATGTTGAAATTGTTCTATTATTATATATTTAAACAAACACATGCTCGATATTTATTTCTCATATATATATTATATTAGTATTACAGAAAGCACTCACATTGTTTTATGTTCTAAAGGGCTCAGAACAGAACCCTACATTATATTTTTTTTTCTTTTTTTTTCGGTTATAGTAATAGGTCAGGTTAGTTATTAGTTATTAAAACACAGATTAACTGTATTGTAGTTGTAATTCAAAATATAAATAAAATAAAGAAACTAACGGTTTACCCTGTATATAGTCCCGGAGAAAAAGGGTATTTCATTTATAACTGTACACACAAATAATTTGTTCTATTTATCTCATAGTACATAATAATATGAAATAATATTTGCAACAATTAAAATTTGTTCCAACAATTCAAAACAAATGTTGTTCATCCCATTATAACTTATTTTCTTTAAAACTTTTTTAAATAGCGAAAGATATTTGAAGCAATAAAAGCAAATTTTTGAGTTTACCTTGGGTTTAAAAAAATATTTCAAATATATTTATGTGCTATTACATGATAAGCAAATTTGATTGCGTTTGTGGTTCGAGTGCAGATGAGTACAGGGCATCTACAAGTCGGGCACCCAATTTCGCAAAGGTGTTTTTTTCTTAGTGTGCATCGAAATGTTCAAGGACAGATTTTGTTGTATCGGTTACAGCAACAAGTTCAAATTTCGTTTTACAGCACTGCTAAGTACACGTTTACCAATCAGAATCTAACTGCCGGCACGTTTCTATTCGATATGTGTAAGTGCATATAAACAAATATTCATATTTATATTTGAATGACATTTCCTACCCAGTCAACGACTATCTGTAAAAGTAAGTATGTATATTTATATGACTTGCATTTCCAGCTAAAAGTGCTGCCTAATGCGTTTAATGCACTGCGTCTAACGGTGCATGTGCATGTGTGCGTATGCGTTTGCTCCATATATTCATATATGTAGTTGTGGGTGTGAAAAAGCGAGAGTAAACTAAGAAAGCGAATGCGTGAGCACGAGAGCGCGAGAGAGCCGGCGCGTTTGCTGAGATAAGCAACAGTAGTTTGCCACAACAATGTACGTACACAAACACACACATTCAAATATGCGATGTCGGTTATTGTTTTGGTATAGTGAGCAATAACAGTTGGCAGCGTCTTCGCTTACCGCCGCAAAGTGCTAATCAATTTCTTGTTGTTGTTGTTTTCACAATTTGCAGCTTTTAGTTTTATGATGCGTTTGTCGCGGCCGTCACATTAGTCGTCTGGCGACAGCAGCAGCAGCAGCAGCAGCAGCAACATGGCAAAGAGAAGCGTAAGTCAACTTCCAACTTAAGCTTATTATTATTACAATTTTTGTGTTTCCTTCTTGTTCCTTTATTATTTTTGTTTGCAGCCGCAGCACATTTTACAGTTAAGCGCCGAGCAGCGACGCGAGTTTGTGGAGTCCTTCGATCTGGTGTTCAGCGACATCGACGGCGTCATCTACACCTTGGAGGTCAATGTCCCAGACGCGAGCGAGGCGTACGCGGCTTTGGAGCGTGCCGGCAAGCAGCTCACCTTTGTTACCAACAACAGCGTGCGCACCGTCGCCCAGACCGTCAAACGGTTCGCCCGTGCCAATATGCTGGTGGAGCCGGAACAGATTTGGCACCCGGCCCAGACACTGGTGCACTATTTGCGCAGCATCAAATTCGAGGGTCTCATCTACATTATGGCCACGCCGCAGTTCAAGACGGTGCTGCGGGATGCGGGCTACCAGCTGATCGACGGCGTGAGTAGAGATTAGATTAGATACCCTCTCAAGTGCCTCCATTTAAAGATACGATTAACCCGACTCGGCAATCAATCAATCCATCATTCAATCCTTCTGTTATTCAGTCATATCTATTTATTTCTAACAAGAAATTCTGCAATTTTTCAGCCCAATCATTTCATCGATGATACCTATGAGGATCTGGCGCGGAATATTTTTGATAAGCAGCCGGTGCGCGCTGTTGTCATCGATGTGGACTTCAATCTCACCTCGCCAAAAATGCTGCGTGCCCATCTCTATTTGAATCGGCCCGATTGCCTGCTGCTGACCGGCGCCACGGATCGCCTGTTGCCGGTGGCCAAGGGTGTTAACATCATGGGACCCGGCGCATTTGCCTCCATACTGATTGAGGCCAGCGGCAAGGAGCCGTTGATTATGGGCAAACCGGGTCGGGCACTGGGCGATATGCTCATCCAGCACCATAAAGTGAGCGAGCCGAAGCGGGTGCTCATGATCGGCGATATGCTTGCCCAGGATGTGCGCTTCGGTCGCATGTGCGGCTTCCAAACGCTGCTCGTCCTCAGCGGCGGCTGCACCCTCGCCCAGCTCCAGGCGGAGACCTGCGACGAACAGCTGCCCGATTATTATGCGGACAGCGTTGCCGATTTCATCCAATTGCTGTCCGATGTTGTGCCCAAGGCACATGTCTAAAATACCCTAAAATACTATATAAATATATATATACATATATAATATAAATATATATATGTTTTTGTTAATGTTTGAAGCTTAAAGTTTATTGCACCTAATAAATAGTACATATAAGTAGATAACACATAACTTAACTAACTATGTATTAGCTATTTTCTGTATTTAGTATTGCAGTTTTTTAGTAGATTTGTTGATTGTTTATTCCGCCCATAAAATAATGCGCTAATCAAATATGTACCGTTAATATTTGTTCACGAACTAAAAACAGGCTATTTTATGGCCGCTAGAAACTTTCAAATTTGAATATATTTTGTGTATATCCCCAAAACTATATATATAGAAATAAGTATAAATTAAATTATAAATTTGTTAGCTTACTGATGAAAATTGAAACTATGTCCAATTACATTATGAACGATTATTGCGCTGTCGGTTACAGCCGACTCTAATGTTCTTACCTATTGATATTTCTATATGTCTACAGATTCACATTACAAAATTCTGTTTTGATTTCCATTGTATTTATTAAGTATGAAGATTAACAAATAATATTTCATTGTTAAAATATATGATCATATATAGAATTTATTGTCTGTGCTTCAAAGTAAACTATAAAATATTATTAACATCTAATGCTCTTTTTATGCGAATTTAAAATAATACAAATTGTTTCGATTTAACATTCTACTGAATTTTGAACGAAGGAATATAGAGATTATTTTTTGAGAAATAATTTCTATGCTTATTATTGTTAGAAATTTAAATTGAATTAAATTTTAAGTTTTTATTGGTTTTACATTTTTTTCTGATATTTTCTTTTTGAGCATTAATTTCTTAAAGTTATAAATACTTCTAATTCTATGATTATTATTGTTAGAACATCAAATTAAATTATATTTTAAGTTTTTTTATGTTTTAAAATTTTGTTCTGATATTATTTTCCTTTTTCCTAATCAGAATTTTTTTTGTATGTTTGGTTTATAGAGTTTTTAAGTGGTTTTTTTTTTTTAGATTTGTTATCAATTCACTATTTTTCCATCTAGTCAATATTTTTGAAAACGAATTTTTTTATCGCATACAAAGATATTTAGGTGTTAATAAACCAATATATTTATATATATTTTTTTTGTCAAATCTGTAAATCGTTTGAAGCAAAGTTTTCTCACTTTGGCTGCTTCTCGCACAGATCGCCCAGGCAGTCGCCCACGTAGTCGGGCAGATGGGCGTGGCCGGGCGGCAGGCTGGCGACGTCCGCATCGCTGCTGCCGCCGGTGAGCACCAGCAGCGTTTGGTAGCCGCTAGCGCGCGCGAATCCAATGTCGCTGGCCAGGCTGTCGCCGATGAAGAGCACGCGGCTGGCTGGGATGTGCGCGTGCTGCTGGCGCAACAGCTGACGCAGTGCCTCGCCCGGTTTGCCCAGCACCGTGGGCTGACGTCCCGTCGACTGGACGACAACATCGATGAAGGCGCCGGGTCCTTGTTAACCGCAAGAGATTGATTTAGATCGAACACGTTGGACCAAAACTGGGACAAGAACTTACCAATGATTTCGCCAGCACCAAAGGGTATCATCGCATCGGCAGCGCCGGCCAGGAACAAGCAATTGGGATTCTGCAGCTGGACATGGGCGCGATTCAGCTTGGCAGCCGTCAGATTAAAGTCCACATCGATGATCACCGCCTGCACAGAGTCCCCACCGAAGATCGCCTCCCGCAGCGCCGCCAAACTTCCAATCACAAAACCCTCGCGCTGACAGCCAAACAGGAAACATTTAAGACCACATTCCAGATTGACAACGTCAACTCACCTCCTCGGCCAGACGGAAGCCCGCATCCAGGAGCAGCTGCTTAAAGGGTCGCGTGGCCAAACAGTAAATCAGCCCCTCGAACCCAATCGACGTGAGATGATCACAAATGGTCTGCGCCGGATGAACGATCTGTCGCTGCTCCGCATCAAGAAAATTGTCTGTGAAATCGCACCAGATTCCCTGATACCTCGGAACGTACCTTATCGATTTTCAGTTGTGCCTGCTGATCGAACTTTTTCATGTGCTCCGCGACGGAGCTGATGCTGTTGTTGGTCACAAAGGTGAGCTGCTTGCCACGTCGCTGCAGTTCCTCAATCGCTTGTGCGGAGCCGGGTATGAAGTCACGCAGCGTATACCAGACAACGCCTGCCGAAGAACGTAACGGATAAATGAGCACTCTTTTCAAACAAAAAAAAAATAAATGTTGGGTAAGTTTGCAGAGTTTTCTATTTTTCGCTTTGTACCCAAAAATTCACAAAACTAGCAAACAGAAAAAAAACATACAAAATAAAAAAAAAATATCCGACAAATAACTGTAAATAAAAACTTGCGTCCTGAACCTAGGCTCGAACCCATAAGCTCGAAAACATAAGCAAGATTTCCCCTGTGACAAAACTCAATTTACTTTATCCAACGGCAATTTAAGAACTTCGAACATATTCTAATAATGAAAAAAAAAAAACAAAAATTGCATGTTATATTATAATAATATAGATTTTTGGAATTTCTGGAGTCGACAGTGGGTCTAGCCATACAATATTTTCCCGCACTTTAGAAGAGGTCTTAAGTAATTTGTCTGCACAAGTGTTGTCCAGCTAGCTTTAAAACTGAGAGAGTTATATGGATTTCAAGAATTGCACAAACCCATTTTACACTGTTTTAATGATGATTATAATGAAATATATATACAATATAGATGGGAAACCAACCAATTTAACAGCAATTAAAAACGGAAAACAAATTCTAATAAAAAGAATAAAAACATTGCATGTTATAATAATATCGATTTTTGGAATTTCTGGAGTCGAGAGTGGGGTTTTCCGAACTTTAGATGAGGCTATAAGTAATCTGTCTTCATAAGTGTTGTCCAGGTAGCTTTAAAACTGAGGTAGATAAATGGATTGCAAGAATTGCACAAACCCATTTTACACTCGTTGAATGATGATTATAATGAAATTTATAATATATATGTGGAACCCACCGTCGCAATCGCAGAAAACCACATCAAAGGAATCGAAAAACTTTTCGCGTTCCACAGCGCTCAATTGCTTGATGTATTTGGGCTGCTAAATTAAAATAAAGAAAAGCTGATTAGCAGAGAATGATTCTAGGGGATTATTATAGATACCGAGACACGGTGGCAATTTCGCTTAGCCGGATGCAGCGTTAATGCGGCTTGCCACAAACAGCGCCACATATTTGTCTACTTACGGGATGGGAGCTCATCTTATGTACCTTGCCCGGGTTGGGCTCGAAACGGATCGTATCGGAAATGGGGTGCAAAGGTGCCAAAAACAATATTCGCTTTCTGTTCTGGCTCGTATTGTTATGATAAATGCGACTTATGCAAATCGCATTGAAGCGTCACGCCGACAAAATCGAAACTGAGAACCCCCCAGTTCTGTGGTGTCAACTAAAATGCGCAAAGACAATTGAAACGAGCAATGAGAGCTTGATGGGGGCAGAGGGTTGCGAGGGTTGAGAGGGGGGTTGACTATTCCAATTTAGTTACAAGCGATGAGATTAGCACCAACAACGCTGGCTGATCTTGACAGCTTCGCCTTACTGTGGAGTGGAGTATTGCGTGTCATTCTTGATATGCCTCAATTGTTCCGATCCACAGTTGAGCGGGTGTCGCCGCCAATTACAAGCCAGTCGCCTCCACATTCTGTTCCAATTGATTTGCCACCACGGACACTCATTATCTAACTAGATACATATATCTATAATACTATACCTAATGCATTTCAAATTGTCTAGGAGATACCAATTTAAATATTTGTATCTATTTATAAATATTGTGTTTCCCTCCATTAGAAGTAAAACAATTTTATTTTATTTCAGTTTTCATGAATTTTGCTCTCGATTGAGAATGCATTTTAAGAAATTTTTTTTTTTTGTAGTTTGTAAAATAATTGCATTGCATTTAGCATCTTAAATTTTAATTTATTTAATTTTCCTCATGAATTTTGCTCTTGATTGATGATTTTTTTTAAAAATTTAAATTTTTTGCTAATTTTCGGAAAAAACTAATTTTTTTTTTCCAAATTTAGCATCTTCAATTTGAATGGTATTTAATTTTCTTCATAAACTTTGCACTTGATGGATTTTAGCATCTTAAAATTTTGTTTTTAAGATTTTTGTATATTTTTTGAAAAAATATTTGATATATTGATCTAGTGGATCCTAGAACCAGGAAACCGTAAGCCTAAATCAAATCAAATGTTTTTCAAAAATTGGGTGATTATGAAAAAAAAAACTTTATTGTTATTGAAAAAAGCAGATTCACGAACCGATCCCCAGAGCGATCATGCTCATATAATTGTCTAGCTAATATATAATAACCCCTGAAAGATATTTCTGGATAGCCTGTTCAATAAAAATCAATTTACATGCTTCATTTTATTACTTTTGATTCCATTTTTAGCCGTTCTTTTATTTTACAATTTTCATTTAATTTTTATTTCATTTTTTAACATTTTTTTTTTTGTTGTTTGTTTGTTTCTTTTGACTTGTTTAGTTTTTGTAAAATGTTAACAACGCTATGTGTAAATTTACATTCGAACTTTCTGTACATCGCAACACGTCTCTTGTATATAAATGTGTTTATCAAAATTTGTAAAATATACTATTTCGTATCGTAATTTTAATTGCGATTCATTGTTGTTGTATAAAACATTCATGCTGTGTGTGGATGGTGCTGTGTGAAAGGGAAACGGATGCAGAAGACGAACCGATTGTAACGAGCTGAATCAAGGTAAATAGTACACATACATATGGGCATGTATGTGGGATTTGTGTATATTGTAAGGTACATTGGATTGTTTATCAGTATATACATATATATATGTATATTATATGCATTCTTCATTTGTATATGTGTGCTAAGCACACTCAATTTAATTAGTTTGGTTTTCATATTATATATTTCGAATCGTTAAGGTACAAATGATTTTGATAACGTTACTTAGATGGGAAAACAACAAGTAAGATTAGATAATTGCAGTGCACTTTGGACGTGTAAAGCAGTTAAGCACTTTTATTAATTTGACTATTTAAAAACATCGGCGCATTCACTAAAGTCAAGTGCGTATGTGTGAATACCGATCAATGCGATAAATATGCATGTGTGCGCGTACATCATTCTAAATCATTCTACATATGTATTATATATATATATATATATTGTTTATACTCTATATATGGCACACACATGCACACACATTTTGTTATATATCTAATTTCGAGTGTCTGTTGCATCCATCAGTCGCAGTTTACAATTTGGCAATTAAATTTTGATGTAAACTGCTGAAACTTCCAATAGCATTTATACAAGTATATATATACACATATATATATTTTTAATATTTTAGCAGCTATTGCCAAGCCATTGAGCATTTGACATGCAATTGGCAAAAACAAAAAACTGGTTTTGGTTTGGTTCACAAAAACAATTACAACAATTGCGGGCGTTTTGTAAAACAAACAAAACATGCTCTTAAACTATGTTTGTCTTATACATATATATATATGTATATATTTTTGTATATATTTATACAAAAGTATATAAGCTATGTTTTTAAATGTAAATAATTCTCGCCCTAAAAAATTCAGTGTTCGATGTTTACAACTAAAATGCAATTGCCTTTCACAAAACAAACGCTTTGCCAAAAAACAAAGAATACAAAACAAAACAATAAAACATGGTCATAACTTTAAGGAGAGTGGAGTTAGACATAGGTTGTGGAATTTCCGCCACCAGTTGCCTCGTTTCCACTTAAACGCTTGCGCAGCGACTCCTCCGGCAGCGTTTTTGTAACAATTGCTGGCTGTTGAGGCTGGACCTGTGTCATATTCTGCGTCATATTCTGCGCCATCTTCTTCTCATGTTCGATGATGTGCTCGCGTAGCAAGAAATTCTCGCGTTCAATGCGCTTCAGCAGGCGGGCTGAGACGTCGGGCACTGCCCAACGCAAAATGCCCTGCAGCATCGAAATGATATTCTGGCAAAAATACAAACAAAAATTTATTACTGAAATTTTGGAGAAATAGATGCAATGGCAGCTCACCTGATAGATGACAATAAAGGCTAGACGGGCCGTTAGGATCTTCCAATAAATCATGGGTCGCTTGTAGGGTGGATTCTCCCAGGGATCATTGCGGAACTCTGTGTAAATGCACTGCGTAACATTCGCCTCGGCACTAGCTTTGAAAAGCGTTTCCGTCTGATAGTCCTTCGTGTTAAAGGTGGCCAGCGTAAAGTTCAGATAATGGTTTAAATCTGTATCATTATGTGTGGCTTTGTAGACTAGTTTCGGTATAAAGTTCGTACTAAATGCAATTATCATGGCCTGTAATAAATCATAAACGTCTCTATATCATATATAAATATGCACAACAGATCTGCAGGAACTTACGCTGGAAGCGACCGCAATGTGCGTGACGACGGACATAATGTTGTACCAGACGCCAATATTGCGGGCTCGCATACCCACGGGCCGTCGGACGAAGCGCAGCATTTTAATGGCATCGAGGCGCACTTCCAGCACATTATTAATCAGCGCCAGAAGCGGAGCCAGCGGAAAAGCCAAGCTAAACAATGTTATGAAACCGTATTGCATTACTGAATGAAAGAAAGTTTCGATTAGAGAGAACGGGTCATTGATGGCATCTTGATGCTAGGCATCAGGCATACCCATTTCCAAATATTCGGCATACAGTGAGTTGTTTTCGGAGATCTGCAAGTGGTAATCTTCAATGATTTGATTGGAGGTGACCAGCGTCTTTTCGGTTCGAGATTTGCGCATTTCCTTGAACTTCTTAACCGTGCGCATCAGGAAGGGTATTAACATCTCAACAATGGCATTAACCGCCTGCTTGCCGACCATTATAATCACCAGCTGCATGCAGAGTTCCATGAGGCAGCCGCCCGGATTGCACTCCTCCTGCCGGAAGCTGAATATTCGATTATACTTGGAGGGATAGCCAACGAATTTGCCCTTAAGGAACGCAATGTAGAACAGTGACGAATAATAGTTGACAAACTGGAACACATAGTTCTTGATCGTAAGGCTCTCATCGTACTCGGTCTGGGTGCGACAGTACTCGTAATTGGTGAGCTTAATCGCCAGATTGCTGTACACCAGATCCAATATGGAGATGAGAACTAAATCAAGGAGACCCGCCGTTATGGGCAGCACCATTATTTTGTACGTCATTGAGTCCTTATTTGCCAGGATGCTATTGGAGGCCCGCTGTGCCATGCGATAAATGATGATCGACGCAACGGCGATCACTGATATGCAGATCTGAAAAGAAATCGAAGAACAAATTTGAAATAGAATTTATACAAATAATGAGAGCAGATATACTTACAAATAACACCATGATGCTATAGCTTGTGAAGTTGGGAAGAAATTTGACGCTCCAGTAGGGCACGTCCGGATCGATGGTGCCTCTTCCATCCTGCTGATGGACTTTAACCCGCTTTGAGTTGGATATCTTGGCCAGATATTGCGGTCGCGGATGCTCAACATGATGATTGAAATTGGTGAGGCCCCAACGATGGACCAGACCCGCCGAATACCGTTTCCAGAGCTCCAAATAGGTAACCGCCCAAATGGCCATTATGAAGGCAAACACCAGGGTCATTTTGTTATCAATCAAATAGTTGAACCTCGAGGAGGTACACGTCTCGTTCAGTTGCCAAAACTTGCAGCCTTCGTCGCACTGCGGACACATGAGCGTGGAGTTATCATTGCAAATATCATAGCTAATCGGATCGGTGTTCCACGTAACAAAGCCGTACAGGAAGAACAGTATGCCCAGAATGCTGACCGGTATCAGCATTTGCGTATAGAAGCCCAGCCAGGCAAAGTAGAGCGCCACCTTGGGACCAAAATAATCCTTGATATAATCCAGGGGCTGCAGTCTATTAAAACAGAAACTATGTTTAAACGAGAACGAGAAACAGAAAAATTATCATTTCGCTTACTTTAGCCATTTGCCAATGTTAGCCCATTCCTTGAGCAGCTTACCACGTTTCTCGTTCTGCGAAGGATAACAAAATAAGGAAAGGAAAATATAAAATAAAAAATATAATAAAAAATTGGGGATAGTTAACTGACATCGTGGAGCGCATAGGCGCACAGATAGACGCCATCCTCGAGCAGCTTATCGATGCCCAGATTGTCCGCCTTCTCCTCGCCGCCTTCGAAATGCTGTCGCTGCATTATGAAGTTGATGATGGAGATACGTGTGCTGTCATCAAAGTAGTTGGGATGGTTCTTATCAAATAGTTCCAGATATTTGCACGCGAATTCCATGTGAATGCGCTGACCGCGTTCTGGGAAGTCTTCGTTCTTGAGCTGGATGGAACTGAAGAGGCCGCGGCACATGCGGCTGCATCGCGTCTTGAACTTTGCCGAGGTCTCGGCGATGATTTGCTCTTGACCCGGTATGATATTTAAGGGCATCTTGATCTTTAAGATTTCCGCATACCGATGCAGCACTTCGTCCGGCGCATACAGCTTGGTAAAGTGCACCCATTGCTCCTCATAGTACTCCAGCTGGAGGCCTTCGCGCTTTAGGTTCTCCTCAAAGTTCTGTCGCTTGCGTTTCACCTCCGGATCCTGATTGCTGCCTTCGTAGGCCAGCACAAAATCCACGCTCCGTTTGCCATCATTGAAACGTCGATACGTCTGCGGCAAAAATTATAAACAGAGATCAGTTGAAGATGCCCAACTCAAATACGTACATATAAGAAATAAAAGTAAAAATATTTAAATTTATACATAAAAGTACATAAAAATCATAGATTGTGTGTGCCAAGCGCGTCTAGGTGCAAGTGCCGCATTTATATTTATTTAATTATTTATCGCGCGAAATTCCCAGACCCAATACCATAACCATAATCAAGAAAAGTTCACGATGCGACCAAAATCGAATCAAACTGAGGTTTTATATCGATCCCAGCAGAGGTTCCAACTTGGTAAACTTGCAGCCAAAAATAATCATACATTTATGAAAATTGATAAGCAAACAAATGTAAATAAAATATCTTTTAATGATGTGTTCCCTCTTGATCTTAATATTCAGCCACAATGGAAGATGAGTTTTTATAATTTTTGGTACAATAAAGAGTTCTTGTTACCATTTTGAAGAGCATTCCAACTTGAGAGTTTCGGAATTTATAACGAAAATGAAAATGAAAATAATCCTTGTTTGTTTCGCACAGCCCACGCTTGATATACATTTGTTTGTATGTATGTACTTAAAGCAATATTAATTAATTACATATTTGCTAAAAAATTATGTATGCTAAAAAATTGCCATTACCCATTCCCGCAAGCAAACTATTGAAAAAAGAGAGAAAAAAGAGAAAGAATACGGTGAGAAACGTAGGCGGCAACATGTAAACAAAATGAGTGTGTGTGCGTGGGAGAAAAATGTTCTATATAAAAATCAATCAGCAAAATGCAATCATTATGCTTTTATCGATAACATAGATAATAGATATCGATTCAATAAGCAATCAAACTAAAGACAAGTGAGAACTGAATGAGAAAGAGCTGCTTTTGTCTGCTCTTGCCATGGAACATGATCGAGAATGTTTGTGGTAGAAAGAGAGAGGGAGATGGAGAGAGAGAGAGAGACAGAGATGGTTGCAGCGTAACATAAAAGAAAGAGTGCGCGATATAGAGTAGGATTGTTAATGATAATACACATTTTGGACATATTCGAGGCTTTTTGGCTAGTTTTGCTTAAGATAAATGCATTGTGCTTTTTTTTTTGTGGTTTTTTGTTCGTATGTTGGTTGTTTTGATTGTTTACCCTCAATTTCCACTGGGAGTATGTAATTGGCAATTTCTTATCTTTATTCGAAACTGTGCTACTTTGTCTTAATAGACGTCTAGAGACCTCATCATCGCCGCTGCCGCTGCCGCCACCGCCACCAGAACCAGCACCCGAATTGTTGTTGTAACCATAGCCGGCAACGCCAATTCCGGTTGGCAGGTGTGTTCGTCCATTTTGCAATGCTAGCACCTGTGCCGCAATGGCAGCGTCCGTATGATCACCGCCGGCGCCATTTAGATGCTCCAGCGCCGTTGACTGTCGATAGCCCGGCTGCCAGGCCATTCTCATCGGATCCGCCGCCGCGCCGCCGCCCAATCGAAAACTGTTGCGCGCCTCATCTCCGGCCAGATCCACCGCCGAGTGGTAAATGGTGTTGCGGGACTGCGACAGCGACTTGCGATGCGCCGCTGCCACCGCCGCCGCCTCCGAATCGGCCAGCGAGATCGTATCAAAATAGAGACTCTCACGCTCGTCCATTTCCGATTCGGGATAGTCGTAGTCGTGGGTGCGCACTGCAAATTTACGGTATTACTGATTATTCACCGGCTTAAAATCCGTCAATACATTAACATACATGTATATGCATATTTATATATACAACTAATGGAATGCTATATGATATGATATGGAGCGATGACTTTGCTGATAAACGCGCACATTGTGCATAAGAGCTTTGGCTTATCGAGTTATAAAAATAAACTACGGCTAAAATTAATGAAAAAATAATGCCGCAGACTGCACAGTGGGCCACAAACAGCAAACACCAATTAAAAAAATTAGTTTTTTTTAACGGATATACAATTATTTCTTGGTTAGTATATTTTAGTTTCTGGTGTTTGTGGAATATATTGATACGATTTTTAAAAACAGGATCGAAACTAAGTTTCTTATGTGCATAAAAAGGATATACTAAGAATTTTAAATGTTAGCTTTTATTATGTTAGAGATCAACGATCCCGACGTACAAATATTAGATATAATATCAAACATGTTCCCTTATTAAATTATATTGTTACGACTTCAGTGTAATTTTAGCAATCCCTATTTTACTCCGACTAGCAAATACCCTGACCTATCATCTGTATAAAATCTGTATAAAACACACATGGGAAACATATATTCAAAATGTTTATAGATCGAAATAGCTAAATATAGATCGACATATTTATTGAGGCTGTGATTTTTCTAAATTGATTAAAATAAAAATAATAAATAAAATTAAAATGTTCCTGACTGTTCTACTTTTTGAGTGATCACTGTAATAATTTGTAGCTGCTGGCCCACTTTGGTCTGGCTAATTGAAAAGCGAATATGAAGTTATCAGTGAAGCGTCGACGGCAGCAGCTGTTGCTGATATATGATGTACATACATACATATACATATATAGTCAGGTGGAAGGGAGTCAATTATGTAATTGACAGTGCGCATGATTGTCGGGTAAGACCCCAATTTACAAAATGGATGATCAGACATATCCGGCTTGGTGATATTCTAAATGATATACTATGGATATCATGATATTGACGATGACTTCATGCAGATGTGATGTACATATGAATATGAATATGGTGCATTCTCAATTAACATGTTTTAAGCGTAAATAATACAAATGTAGAAGCTTTTTGAGCAAATACGCTTTTAATGTTTACTAATCTTGATTTCCAAAGAAAAGCAAATATAGAACTAATTTATAGAAAATATAAAAGCGTATGCAAATGCGAAATGAATGAGGGCGTATTATAATAAACATAATATTAATTGTTATTTGCTAAGGGATGCACACATACATACGTACATATTTACATAAAGCATATGTTTGTATGTATGCACGTGTGCATCGTTGTTTATTTACCCGCAGAATACATTGTTGAGGCACAGTGACAGAGTGAGGGAGACAGAGATAGAGAGCGAGCGCAAGAGAGAGAAAGAGAGAGCTGAGGTAGAGAGAGCGCGGCAAGGAAATGAAGTTGAAGAGTAGAGACAGCCAGTAGGGGCGGCAATTCGAAATTATCGAAGTACTCGTTACACGTTACACGTTACACGATACCCGTTTCACGTACTCGATTCCACTTCACGCTAGGCGCGCGATCGTTTGTGCAACAGCAGCTTTTGAGGACCTGTCAGGCATAACGGTAGGCTGACTGACGGCCAAAGCGGGATGTAAAGAAAAAAACAAAAAGAACAAACAGCAAGAGCAGAAAAAACCAATCGTTAACAGTAGCTGTGATAAACAAATTGAACGCACACAAACACGCACGCAAACTGGCCAACGGCCAAATGATGTCAGCTAATAAATGGTAAAGAAAGGCAAAAAATAAGGCAAACAAAAAAAAACACCAATCGCGCTAGAAAAAAAATGCGTACGCGCGCGTTGTTTGCCGATTACTGACCAAACTCAGGCAATGCGCTGGTGAACGCAGAGCAGCAGCTAGAACAACAATAACACAAAACAAGAACGTTACAGTCGGGTGTAACCGACAGCGCAATACTCGTTCACAGTGTAACAAAAAAAGAGCAGTCGAAAACGGTCTTGATTTAATTGTTCACCACAATCTTTAGAGATTTTATCAATTTGCCATCTCTTCAAAAGGCATATCCAAAAAAGCGTTTTTTGTGTGATCTTTAGATGAGGTCATCAGTTATCTGATGTATCGATTAATTAATCGTTTATATTATATTTCTCGATTCTTGTTGGCTTGCCGAATAGATTGCTTTCAAACGGACATTCGGACATTGTACAAACCCAATATGCTATTTTTCATTTCTTGAACGAGTATAACAATAACAACAACAACAATAATAATAACAACAAGAGTTGATTGCCAAAAAGGCAGCAACAGCGTGCAGCGAGCTGTAACCGATAGAATCATGGAACGTCAAACACACAGAAGCACACACACACACACGCACACACCTGAGTTAAGGTGAACACATGCACATATCCAAATACACACATATGTAAATAAATATAGACTTATGCAAATATTTGCCTGGGCGCAAAGGTCAAGTTGAAGTGTTGACGATTTGTTAACAAAAGCAAAGTGCAAATTAGAACGATGCCCAACTGAAAACACTGTTTCTTTAAGCAAATATACATACACATATGTGCATATGAGCATCTATGCATGTGTGTACAATGCGTGTGTTCACACACACACGCACACACAACGTTGGCCAGTCAAATGCCGGCAATTAAAAACGGAATGCGGGTCTTAGACATAGACCCAGATACGCTACAGAGGAGTCATTTCTATGCGCCATTGAAATATACCGTTCAGACTTTATGTGTCATAAACGAGACTTCTTTTGTAGTGATTGCCCGACTGGGCGATACCCTAAAATACTCTTGATCTGTGTAAAATGTATATACCAATAAAACTCTAATCGCTTCTGAGATATCGTCAAAAGACCGATATATATCGGTTTTAGGAAAATGAGGCGGTTTATGAATAAGTTTAATTAAATTTAAATACTTAAAAACCAAAGTTCAGAACTCAAGCTATATTAACCTCTGAGGACAACTCGTTCATTCAGAGAAACGATAGACGTTATCCTGATCAAGAATATATATATCTTCCTTCTGCCTGTCACATACATTTCCACACAATCTTTATACCCTCTTTACCCATTCTCAATGGGTACTGTATATACAAATGGGAAAAAACCCCTATTTTTGGGATGTCGAAGATTAAATACCCTTGCTAATATATGGAAGATATGCGCCATATGATGTTGGTAATTTTTTATGCAAAAATTACAAGGGCAAGGAACACATTCATGAGCATAAATACTTTATGAGTTTCCATTTGCCGGTTCCAATGGAGTACACATTCCGTGACAAAACCAAAATACCCTCTATAAGGGTATAATATAAAAAAAGAATTGCGTGGGAGGCTAACGATAATGCAACTGCTGCCACTTCATGTAAAGCACAATTGGCGGCGGGTCATTTCTTAGAACCCAGAACGAGAAGATGTATTAGTCAGTGTTAGGCGCAGACTGCAAACTTGGTTAGAGACATTAGGCATTAGTAGTTTGGGGCTGGATTTGCGCTCTGCTCGAACTCACCTCGGCCTCGGGTAGCAGCTGACCGTAGTTGTGTCAGCCTGTGTCAGCTCCACGGTGTTATTGTTAATGTTTTCTTGTATGTCAGATTGTTAGCTTTGATTCGTTTGATTGCTGCGATAAACGTGCAGCAGCAGACGCTAGCCTTAGCGTTTTTGCCGTTTTGTTATGGCTAAATTGTATCTTGTATTTCTTTGCACTTGACTGAAACTGACAATCTATCGTTATATCGATAGTGTTCGATTGTCGCTATGTTGGGAACAAAATCATATCGCTACTGCAATGTTGCACATTTTAGTTCCTTTTAAAGTTCAGTTATTTAAACAAGAAATCCATCAATACGTTCTTGCATTTATTCCAATATTTTTTTTAAACGGTTAAATTACAGATATTCAATCAATTACATTTACATTCATTCATTATGGTTGGCTAAATTTTGTTATTTAATTTGTTATAGCAAACGTTTGACGTCGCATTCCTGGCAACTGCACGTTTATTTGTTTCCAATATTTATTTAAAATTAAAATTCAAAATTTGATAAATAGCATCAAACATATATATATATACAGATATATATTTAAATGCTCAAAATGGAACCCAAACAAACTATGAACTATCATCTGCGATGTAGTTGTCCGTTCAGTTGAGCGAGTAGTTCATTTGAACGATTTGTTACAACTCTATAGCATTTGACTTTATAGACACGTCATGGTCGACAAATTAAATAGTTGTTTAAATTGTCAATAAACTGCGAAATAACATACGTTTGCATGTTTCAACAAGCTCAGCATGGTTTACATCGACCGCAGTGCGTACAAATAATTTAAAAGACGTTAGCATCTTAGCAAGATTTATATAATTCCAGATGGTCGCGTTTGGGAGAAGCGTCCTTGGGACTGGCAGCGCGTTGTTGAGATATTTGTTGGACTCTGGTATCTGATATTGCAATTGTAAGTATGACCTTAAATATGACCTAAATGGTTTTTATTTTGAAAATATGCGTTTCTTTTAGTTTCCAGACCCTGTTGGCGCCCTTCAATGGTGGTAATGGAAACAATCGCAACGACGGACGCCGCACTGCTGGCTGGGGTGGTGGCTGGGGAGGTGGTGGCGGTGGAGGAGGAGGCGGAGGCGGAGGTGGCAATGGTGGCGGAGGAGGCGGTGGTCTAAGGCCCAATAGACGCATTGGACGCATTCAATCAAGTGTTAATGCCAATTCGTGCTCCATGGGCGGTGGATGAGGTTAGCCGCGGCGTCGTCGGATCTAGCATCCACGTTCGCCGCGACACCTCAACATGGTAAAAGAGCACACAATGCCCCATATCAGTATTTAAGCTTCGCAAATTTATTTTGCGCAAATGACGCAGCATTCATAAACTCAAAGACGAGTGGAATGTTGCCGAAACAGCCTGTACGGATTTGGGGGCTTGTTCTTCTACCCATGTTTTAAATAATTTCACGAATGTATAATTAGTTCGTTTTAAGGCTTAATTAATTTTTTCTTGCGTTCTTGCGTTAAATTGTGTCTTGGTGCTGATATTACAGTGTTATATCAGCTTTAGTAGGATATTTTTTTTTTTTGCAATATCGAATATTTGAAATCAACACTGCTCTAAATATAATTGTGAATAATATGCTAACAAATTAATAAACAGTTTTATATAGGTAAATATTTTGAACTCTCATTTAATATCAATATATATTGGATCTATGAAAGTTGTTTTTATAACTAAAAACCATAAAAACAAGTCAAAACGATTTTATTATAGTTTTGAACATTTTACAATAGCCGTAAATATCGGAACTGAAAATATCGAAAGCAACGTTTTATTCATGTTTCGATTTTTAATACAAATATTTTCTATAAATTTAAGTTTACCCAAAAATGACTGAAATATAAATCGTTAAATAAAGTATTCCCTCTTTTTCCCATTTAATCGGATTTGTAAAAAAAATTATACAATTTACATAAATAACAATATTAAGAAATAGAACTAGTTCAGTTCAAAAAATCGAATTGCATAGTTCGTAGTTCCAAGCACATGTGTTAACTGTAATATATCGTTAATTTTACGTTCCATTTTCATTTGTTCCACTAACTGTCAGATAAACCGTATTAATCGTGTTGTACATACATACATACGACAGTATTTGACAGTCCACAAGCGTTCTTCTTAGTAATATTTTTTTTTGGATATCATTAACAGCGTTAAATAATATCGAGGCGATTTTTAAATATCACATGATCCGATTTTATTAAATGGAAATGGAGGCTGAAAAAGGTATTACACAAAAATAGCAAATGAAAAAAAACAACAACAACTAAGCGTTCGCGTGCTTATGCGTTCACATTTTGCTTTTTAGGCGAAACGTACAGCAAGGAACCGGATGATGGCAAAGCAATGGACTCAGGGTCGACCTTGGAGTCAGAAACGAAAACTCTCCAAGATAATGAAGTGGACTCAACTTGTACCGTCGAGGAGTCGGCAGATGGGCCGCCCAGCGAACCAGTAGAAGCGAAACCAGAATCCCCACGCAAAGGCAGCCGTTCACCCAGCGCAACCCGCAAGTCGCGTAGTCGCAGCCGCAGCCGTAGCGGTAGTGCAATTGACAGTTCCCGACTTTCTCGCAGTAAATCGGGATCCAGACGTTCACGTAGCGGATCTGGCCAGCGTTCACGCAGTGGGTCGCGACGCTCGCGCAGTGGTTCTGGATCCAGGCGTTCGCGCAGCGGATCTGCACGCTCCCGAAGTGGCTCACGTTCTCGCAGTGGTTCTAGACGTTCACGCAGCGGATCCGGTGGACGCTCGCGCTCTCGCAGCGGAAGCAGGCGCTCACGCAGTGGCTCAAGACGTTCCCGTAGCGGATCCAGACGCTCTCGCAGTGGATCTGGCTCCAGGCGCTCACGTAGTGGCTCCAGGCGTTCGCGCAGTGGCTCTAGGCGCTCGCGAAGCGGATCAGCACGTAGCCGTAGCGGATCCAGACGGTCTCGTAGTGGTTCGGGATCTAGACGTTCGCGCAGTGGTTCCAGACGCTCGCGCAGTGGATCACGACGGTCCCATAGTGGATCCGGGTCCAGGCGTTCACGCAGTGGATCTGGCTCGCGACGATCCCGCAGCGGATCAGGAGGACGCTCACGCAGTGGCTCTAGACGCTCGCGCAGTGGATCAAGACGCTCTCGCAGCGGTTCCAGGCGATCCCGCAGTGGATCTGGCTCTAGGCATAGCGGCTCACGCAGCCGATCCCGGCGCTCGCGCAGTGGCTCGCGACGATCACGTAGCGGCTCGAAAGTCTCTCGTGCCGGATCCGCACGTTCACGCAGTCGCTCCCATAGCGCCACATCAACACACAGTCAGAGTAATTCTAAAAAGAAGTCCGACTCTCGCGGATCTCGCTCGCGTTCCAATAGTATTGCCGGGTCTGTCACCTCACAAGATGCACTGAATCGCAAACGAGCTATAACCAGTGACTCTGAAGGTATGTCCACAACTTATATATCTTTGATATCATTTAATACATGGTTTCCTGCCATAGATGATGCACCAAAGTTAATGAAGAAACGTGTTAAGATCACAGACACAGATAACGAGGATGAAGAGGATCAGGACAAGCAGGCTGGTGAAGCCAATAATGCTGAAAAAGCACAGGACAAAATGGTTGAAAGCTCAGACGATGAAAACACGCCCATTTCAAATGAACCAGAGTAAGTGCATCCCACAAACCGGATCTCCACGAAAATAATGTGTGTTTTTTCAACTTATTTAGGAACAGCAACTTTATATCCGATTTTGATGCAATGCTGCTGCGTAAAAAGGAAGAGAAACGCGTGCGTCGACGCAAACGCGATATCGATCTGATAAATGACAATGACGATCTGATTGATCAGTTGATTATAAATATGAAGAATGCATCGGACGATGATCGGCAGCTGAATTTGATCGGCAAGCCGGCAACAAAGAAAATTTCAATGCTCAAACAAGTCATGTCACAGCTGATCAAAAAGGATCTGCAATTGGCCTTTCTGGAGCACAATATACTGAATGTACTTACAGATTGGCTGGCCCCGTTGCCAAATAAAAGCCTTCCCTGTCTGCAAATACGAGAGAGCATCTTGAGGCTGTTATCCGATGTAAATAGTTGATATTTTATAGCCGACAGATTGTTTTCTAACTATGTCTATCTCTCTCCATTTCATTAGTTCCCGACCATAGATAAATCATATTTGAAGCAGTCTGGCATTGGAAAAGCCGTAATGTACTTGTACAAGCATCCACAAGAGACAAAGACAAATCGCGATCGTGCGGGTCGCTTAATATCTGAGTGGGCTCGTCCCATCTTCAATTTAAGCTGTGATTTCTCAGCGATGAGCAAAGAGGAGCGTCAGGAGCGTGATTTAGCCCAAATGTCACGCAATCGTCATAAGAGTCCAGAGCCGGAGCCAGCTTCATCCAGCAATCCACCGTCGCTGAATCAAACTTTCTCAAGTGAGGATAAACTGCTTCGACCTGGCGATCCCGGCTGGGTGGCCCGCGCACGTGTACCAATGCCTTCCAACAAGGATTATGTTATTCGCCCAAAGTCAACAGTTGAGGGCGAAGTTTCGGTACGCACTCAATACATTTATTTCTTATATATATTATCCCATTAACTCAATTTTTTTTTTCTCTTTTTTCTGTATCGAAATATTTTTGTAGTCCTCAAAGCGAAAACCTAACCGCTATGAAAAGCATATGAAACGATTTTTGGACTCGAAACGTTCAAAGGAAAGTCGTCGCGCCGTCGAAATATCTATTGAGGGCCGCAAAATGGCGCTTTAGGGATAAGACAACAATTAGTTACATGTATTTTATAAAAACAAAAGCATTCAAAACAACTGAACAAAATGAATTATATATATTGCAATAGATATATACAACAATTAACGCCTTTTTGTAGATGTACGTATGAAAGCATCTCATAGTTAACGCTAAATCCATATTCAATTTTCAGATTAAGGTACGACTCTTGCTGGCGGGCTTAAGTTAATAAATGAGTTCCTCGATTACACTTAAGTCGCCCATGTCCTGTGATACGCCTTTTCAATGTCACAATGCTAATTAAATCGACTTACATCCCTTTGAATGCAAAACCTCATGATGTTTACTTGAATTCAAATAAGTTAAGAGGAGTGGCCCAAAATGCGGGGTTTCATCAGGAAGGAAACCATATGCAACTCATCGATCTTAGAATTACTAAAGGACACAATTGATATGTACGATCAAGATTCTTAAAATACGAGTAAATAAATAGTTGATTAAGAACTGCAGCCTCATACTCTTTTGTCAATTACACTACCTCCATTAATAATCACTTCTATATACATGTAGTTGACATGAACAAGTAGAACGATTTCGAAAATGTCGGGTAAGCAACGCGTAGTACATATGTATATGTATATAAAATAGGTGAAATATGCATGATAAGCATATCATTTATGCAGTTCAACCAATAAACACAAAAATCTTAATTGTTTGGTTCAAGGTTTCAATTTTTGTGTCTGGGTTCGAACCTCGGTTCACTACTCAAAATGAACCAATTTACTTTAATATCTAAAACAAAACATCTTTAACAAAAAAAAAAAAAAAACAAATAAATAAGATAGGGTATATTTCATTTGGTTCTAAATCTGTTACCAACCGGTAAATATTTTAATATACACTACATAGCTCTTAATTAAAAAACCCCAAAAAAGACTAAAGCTTAGCAATTGAAATTTGAACTTGTTCTTTGGGTGTTCAAATCTTGAAATCTTTAAAATATATTAATACAATATATTTGCATGTTATTAATTATATTATTGGATATGCTAATTCCAGGTAAGTCATATAAATTGCTATGCAAAAGTTTATTGAAATGCAATAAAATAAACAAAAAATTTATATTAAACAAACTGCATACATACCAATATGTACACACACATATGTACACACAAATATACATACATATGTACATACATCTGACATTCATTTCACAATTCAAACACTCAACTTTATCTCTGACGGTGGTTATAATTTAGTTCTGTGCGTGTGTGTGTGTGTGTACAACAAATCACATAGATACTCTTAGTCCGTAAACATTTTAAAAAGTAATTAATATTAAAAGTCAAATTAAGGGCATTTTGGTACGATTTATTAAAAAAGCACCCAGTTGCAAATTAAGTAAATACGCTGCAGTCGGGTGTAACAGGCAGCGCAATACTCGTTCACAGCATAAAATTATAATATAATTATAAGGAAATATTAAAACTAGCAAAATAATTTTAACAAAGATCACAATAGTTTAAAACTGATATATTCCAATTTTAATATTGCAAAAACCAAATATACCCTTTTCACTTTATGAACATGTATAAAAATGTAATAAACAAATGTATATATGTATGTGTAATTGTATAAATGCAATCTCATTGAACATATACATACATATATATAAAACAAATCCGGTTTGCGCAAATAATATATTTCGTATAAATTTTGTGTGTTTTACTGTTGCAAATCAATTTTTTCTTAGAGCAATATTTCTAGCGGGCACAGTGTCTTAAGATGTGTGCGTGCGTGTGTGTATGTGTTTGCGCAACAATAAAACTAGATGAATTTGTTGGTAGCCAGTATCTGGCATGAAATCAACAACACCCAACGCACATCACACTTTATGTACGCATGCACATACATGTAGGTCGCGTTCACCTTTTGTTGTTATCGCTTTAATAAGTATTAAACCGGTTGCGCTCCACAAATAAGTGTTCAAACGCATAAAGTGCGCCGCCTAACGTGGTAGTCGTGTTCTTTTGGCTCGCATCAAAAACAAAACAAAACATAAAATCAAACAGCACAAAATGTCTGGCCTGAAAAAGAACGCTAAAATCGGCATTGTCGGCAGGTAGGATACGTCCAGCATAAATACACACATACATATTTTGTACATATTTTAAATCAAATGCAACTCAGCTTTCCACAATTCCAGGAATTAAGTTCCGTTACTCCTTTTTCATTCCCTTTGTGTTTGCATTTTGCAAAGAATTAATTTAAAAGTGAAAAAAGTAAATTTTGTACAATTCAAATTAAATTTTAAAAAATTGTTTGTTTTGTTATGAAAATTTAAATTTTTTATTGAACTTTAAATTGTGAATGTGCCAATTTGTTTAAAAAATCTAATTGTATGTACAAAGTGTTATTTATTTATTTCTGTTAATTCAAAGACTTCCAACATTGTTTTTTTTTTTGTATGCAACTTCATCTGTTTTTCTCTTTCTTTTAGCGGCCTCATTGGACGCTCCTGGTCTATGCTGTTCGCCTCGGTGGGCTACCAGGTGGTCCTCTATGACATCCTGCCCGAGCAGGTGGAGGGCGCGTTGAAGACAACGCAAGGGGAATTGCTGGAGCTGGAGGCCAAGGGATTGCTGCGTGGCAAATTGAATGCTGTGCAGCAATTCAGCTGCATCTCGGGCACCAATGATATCAAGCAGCTGGCCAAGGGCGCCATCTTCATACAGGAGTGCATACCGGAGAATTTGGAGTGGAAAAAGGATCTGTTCCAGAAACTCGATGCTGTTGTCGAAAGCAACACCATCCTGTCCAGCTCCACCAGCACGTTCCTTCCCTCGCTGTTTACCGCGAACCTTAAGCATAAACATAACGTGAGTTGCCAAAGAAATATTTTAAGAAAAAAATTCCACAAGCACTTGAATATACATATCAGTATCAGCAGCGACATTATCTATACATGTCATTTGTCAGAGTGTTATCTGTAACTTAACACCCGGATTGATTTATATTTGAATTTGTTCGCCTTGCACTTGTAGACTGTCGTCTCGCACCCTGTTAATCCGCCCTACTATGTGCCGCTGGTGGAAATTGTGCCAGCGCCGTGGACAAATCCCGAGGTTGTACAGACGACACGCGCCCTCATGGACGAGATTGGCCAGAAGCCCGTCACGTTGTCCCGTGAAATTGAGGGCTTTGCCCTGAATCGCATTCAATATGCCATCTTGAATGAGACCTGGCGTCTGGTTGAGGCCGGCATTCTCAATGTGAAGGACATTGACAGCGTGATGAGCGATGGCCTGGGCATGCGTTATGCGTTCCTGGGGCCACTGGAGACGGCCCATCTGAATGCCGAGGGCATGTCCAACTATTTCGATCGCTACTCGAAAACGATCTATGCCGTCAGCGAGACAATGGGCCCGACCCCCAAAATGGAGGGGCCCACTGCCGTCGACATTGCCAAGCAGCTGAATGAAATGGTGCCACTGGACAAACTGGTCGAACGCCGAACGTATCGCGACAATTGCCTGACTCACCTCAGCATCTTGAAGAACAAGCTCAACAGCCAATAAATGTTTTACAATTTAAGCAATTAGATTCAATCACAGCAATATATGTATTTTTTTTTGTTGTTTGTTATTTTTTTGTTTGTTTACAAATTTTTTATTAGCTTGGCTTATAAATATGTAGGAAAATAGTTTGTAAAATACATTTGAATAATACATTGGACTCAAATTGAACTTAACTCGTTTAAGTCTTTTTTATTTTTAAGTAACCGTTCATTTTCTCTTACGACGGACGTCAAAACAATGAAACAAAAAAGAGATAATTGTGAAACACGGACGGATTAACAGATACTTAACATTTATGTGCTTCCATCATATCATCACATATATTGGCTGGCATTCACTGGGCAGCTTTCTTTGAGAGACTCGCTGCTCGCACGCTTGGAGTGGACGAGCTGGAATAGCTGCTCATCGGTTTCAGGGATCTGCGCTGCAGTGAACGCATTTGTGGCATCGGTGTGCTGGTGCAAAACATTTTGCCGGCTGTCTTGCCCTTGGCCGCCATTGGCGTTTCCTGTCCATTGCAACGTGCCGTCGTCGTGTTCAAATATGTGACCTCAGTGGGCAACAGCGTCGGCTTCACCATGGGCACCACACGTTTGATGGGTACATTGGCTTTAGTTGTTCCCGATTTGCTAACGGATTCGTTTATGGCTGCGGCTTTGATGCGTCCACCCAAAGGCACTCTGCCCTGTGTGGCAGCTGACATGCCCACTTTGCCAGCTGTTGAGCCAATTGAGAACGAATTTCGGCGTTGCCTAAACGATGACATTGCATTCGATTTGTCACCCACGTTGGACAGCTCCTTTAAGGGCACGTACTGATTGTCGCCAGAGGATTGCTTCACCAGCCCCGTTGGTCGATCTTGCTTGGACTTGTCGTGAATTGACAGCGAGGACGAACGTCGTCGCAATGAGCTATCCTGACTGCTGGTCGCCGTTGTATTCACTGGCCTGGCTGTGGATGGATGCACAATGCAGCTTGGCAATTGGTTGCCGCCATTTGAATTGACCACCAATATTACGGTTGGGCCGCCACCAGATTTGATATCATTATGGTCCGATTCGTATAGACTTTGATCATTGTTCTGTAGCTTGGTCAGATTGTGACGTTCCAAAAGCTCGTTTATTTGCAGGGCCAAATTTTCATTTACCACTTCAGTTACAAACGAATCTGGTTTTTTCGACAATACGTCGGGTGACTGTTTCGGAACGTCATTCGGACTGGTTGGCTTATCCAGTGATTCACCATCGAATGTAGCCGAGGAGCAAGTCATAACATCTGGCAATTCCTGCACATTTCTGTTAGACGCCATCATAGCGTCCAAGGACTCGACTTTATTTTTCTGCACATGAATAGGAAAAAAGGAAATATATAAGTAATTGATAGTTGAAATTTGGCTATTCGTAGTTTGTTTTCAGCCTACCTGCTGATCCAGATCCAGATCAAACGTTGCTTGGCGTGTGTAAGTGTGCGGTGAATCCTTGGCGGTCTGGCTAGTGTTATCGGCGCTGCTGGAGAGGACAGCAGCCCTGAGCGAATCAATGAGCACATTGAACTGATCCCTTTTCGATATGTCGACATGTTCAGAAATCAGAGATTTCAAGTCCTGCAGCATCTTGCCCACATCTGCCAGTGCACTTGTGGACGGCGTTGGACGATTCACATCTGCTGTTGGTTTTGTTGTTGTTGGGCTCTGTTTATTATTGGAAGCTTCAGGTGATGCAGCTTTAGCTGGCGAGTCCAATATAGCGATGCGCAGCATCTTGAGGCGCGCCTCGAATTCTGTGTTAGAGCATGCCTCGTCACTTAGATCGGTCGCAGGACTAGCGGCATCAGGAATCGGACATGGCTCGTCTTCGATCAACTTGACCGGCGACTCGGCTGCAATCATTTGCAGATTTTCGCTTAAAAACGAGCTTTCAAAACAATTCACAATTGAATTTGTCGATAACTTTGTCGTTTGATTATTCGGCGGCGTGTTTATGCTAGATAATCGTGCGGCATTTAGTTTGGCAAGCTGTTGCAAAGTTCGCTGACGCGACTCTTGACCCGCCGAGGAATGTTTGTTCGCATTTGTCGGCGTCAAGTCCAAGGTTACTGGCGGCGTCTCATTGTTCAAATCCAGGTCTTCTTGGGGCAAGTTGGTGACCACTTCAGTGGGTGCTTTTTGCATATCATTTTTTAAATGTAGACCCTGTGAATAAACGTAAGATGCTGATCATTCGAACAAAGAGTACGTGTGCTGTGTATGTATGTGTGCGAACAGACCTTGATGCAGGCTTCTTTTTCCATTGAATCGAAAGGATCATATGGCCCCTTAAAATTCTCTGATTCAATTTGAACAATCTCTGTGGGAGCATCTTCAACTATAGTTTCCTCTTTTACAGGCTCATCCCAACCTGTTAAATCAATAAGATTTCCAATATCACACATTTTACAAAAGATATACAACAATCAATTTGGCGGAAGTTTTTTAAAAACAATGCAGAATTTCCCGCTTTTAACTCGTTTTAGTGATGGGATATATATTTTTAGTGATGGTATGTGTATATCGATTCGATATTGAAAATGATTATCGAACATTCCTTGTCTATAACACAAGCCGGTACGAATCGAAAAATGATTTCTAATTCTAAAATTAATTAATAATAATAACTATACAAAAAAATAATACTAGAATTATAGAAATTATAGAAATTATAATCTAAAATTTGGTTACTTAAGCTGTATGCAAGAAGCGATTTTACTAGTTTATTAAAACTGTAATAAAATTGGAATGTCTCTGATAAGAAATTTGTCAAACACTGCGATTGAGAAACCTAAAGGTTACGCAAAGCTTAGTTCCGCTATACGGCGTTTAAATATAAGAGCGTGATTTAAGAGAGTGTGACGTCACAGCTCAGGTTTTTGGTATATTTATTTTTTGTCCATGTGCACTAAAAATAGATAGCTCTGCCAATTTCATTAGGATAGCTTATTTGTTAAACTACTTTTTGGGTGAAACTATTTATGGTTATCATACAAGCGCATACATAATTCCAAAATTATGACGTCACAATGTTTCGTAGACTATTCGTGGCTACGTGGAACGTTCTTCACTTATTGTAACATCAGCAGAATTTTGTGTTCTATTCCACCATTTCCGATATACGATAAATGGCCTCACACACAGTTGGGCTTGGGGAACATAAACACAATGACTAATTAACTATTAAGAATATCCACACAAACGGTTCGGACTTCAAAGTACAAGTACAATCAATGCACAAGTAATTAAAGCCAATCAATGCACAAGTAATTAAAGCCAAATTGGGCAATTAATAAATTCTTTTTTAAAGGGGGAATGCTGGTCGAATCGTCATAACAAAAATAAAATAGTAAAACAAAAAAGCTAAACCAAAATACGCTTTGGAACACCTAAGCTTAATTGAATAATCGAATAACAGAATGAATTTGCCAGTCTCTTCCTGGATCTTGTCAATCTTAATAATATGTGGAATTTTCGAGACGCAGGCGGAATTGAGTTTGGACAAACTCGACCTGCAAAGCCAAATACCAGATGATATATTAAAATCGAATATCAGCTACACCCAAGTGAAGGAAGTGCTCCGCAAGAAATGTATCGAAGTGTCCGGCGAAGAGCTTGGCGACCGGGCATATGCCGAGATCGATGCCAGCTTTATAACGCTTAGCGAATGCATAAACAATATTGTTAACTATACGGCAATGCAACAGGAGATCCAAGAGGCGAGTCCTCGCGGCGAACTGGACGTTGTGTTCAACAAATACTGTACGAAACGAACACAGGCCATCGACTGCTTTGATGCGTTCAGCAACAAGTTGTTGCCGTGCCTGGACAAGGAGGAGCAGGAGAGCCAGGATGTTATTAAGCGCATTGTTCAAAGTCTATTGAACTTTGTGTGCCACAAGGATGGCGACCAAATAGCTTTATTTATTGCCGAGGAAGGCCCCGAATGCCTCGAATCTCAAAAGGACAATATACAGCAGTGCTTCAACAGCACATTTTCAACGTATTTCAATGAAGCGGATATTCACGATAGCAATGTGATCAAAACCATACCCAAATTGGTCGTCGACGAGAAACAGTGCGGCGATATGAAAGCATTGGAAATTTGCATTGTACGTCACCTAGAGCACTGCTCGAAAATCACCCCGGCCAATCTCATTGAGTCGATGTTCAATTTTATACGCAACGAAACGCTGTGCCGCAATTATCAGCAATTGGCCTTAACTGGAGGCGCCAGTACGCTTGCCTACACTCATACGTTTAACATCCTATTGTATACTCTTCTGATATTTGCCGCGTTTAAGTTATATAATTTTAAGTAATTTTTCGTATATATTCGGTTAGTTCAGTGTCCGTCTTGCTGTCCGTTCGTCTGTCTATCTGAAGTCTCCAGACTTCAGACATATACTTTTGTTAAACAAATCAACAAATTACATTGCCTTTTGATATTACATTAATAATAGGGACAGTTTTGACATTGTTAATCCACTGTGAACGAGTATTGTACAGTTGGTAATGCCCGACTGCCAGGTTCTCACTTGTTTTATAATGCAAATAACGGTGCCTGCCCAATATCATAAAAGAACTTTGAATGTGCTTCCCTACCAAAAGGTGGACACAACATTTTTTTTTTTTTTTTTTTTTTTATACAATTGGCATCTTAGATTAAGCGCAAATTTTCTGAAACAAGGCGAACAATCGAACTGTAAGCATATTATTGCACATGTATTATTTATGTACGTGCTTTTAATTTTCTCGCACTTTACTCTAGTTATTGTAATGCAGTTTTTAAACTGTGAATTTATGTTGTATGGAAATCTCTTTTATGTTATATGTGAGTGCACTCATCTCTATTATTTCTATATAATAACAAGGAAATCTCATAAAAAAAAATATAGAGGGTACAGGTGGAAAGTTTATTCTATGTTGAATGTAAATGGAAACTTGAAAAATAAAGAACAAAAAATATAAAATAAATCTATTTTTAAAATGAAAAGTAAAAGTGTAAGTAAAAGTTAGCATTGTGTTAGCTAATTTATGTAAATAAAAAAAGTGGAATAATTAGGGCAGCGTTTCACCTAATTAATTAATTCAAACAGCTTTCAGTATTTTTTGAAACTCTTCATTTTTAGAGCTGGCTTTCAGTATTTCGATAACTTTTTTTTTGGTCGTCACTCACATCTCTAATTAGCCTTCAACAGATGTACAAACTAAGCCACAGTCTTAGCTCAAACGATAAACAAAGTTCTTTGTGACTAAAATGATCATTAAATAAGAAAGTAGAATATTTGGGCGTCTTCAGTCAGCTGTTAAGGAATCATGGATAATGTGGATGCTACAGCATTATCACTAAAAATATCAAAATTTAATATCGCAATGACCGCAATTTCAGCGCTTATGCGCTTCGTTGCGATCGTTATGAACTGGTGTCTGGCACATGAGTATTGGATAACCGAATCGTATGCCTATTGCTCCTGGACAATAGTATCAATATTATCGCCTATGATCCTCACAACGCTCATATACTCAAATGTGTAAGAAACTTGATTATTATACCCATGCAAATGTAAAGATCCTCTCGGATCCCTTATTTCAAACCCCCATAACTTTGTCAAAAGTTAACCGATTTTCATGTTTGATGGCATTTTGGTCATGATTTATCATCTAGATTGATTCTACATTCAAAATATGTCAACTTTTAAAAATAAATTTTTTTCGAATTTTTTGGTGAAATAATCGTGTACCCCCCCCCCTTGTTAATTTTCAAAAAAAAATTTTTTTCAAAATTTAGATTTTTTAATTTTTATTTTTAATCGTTTGCGGATGTCATAATTAGTATAAAAAACAACATTAAAAGTGATTCTGAGGGGGTAAAATTTTTGGTCAAAAATCATGTCAAAGTTGACAAAAATGTTGACATGTAAAGTTCCAGAATCTATAGCTCCCATATTTCAAACCCCCATAACTTTGTCAAAACTGAACCGATTTTCATGTTTGATGGCATTTTGGTCAGGATTTGTCCCATATATTGGTGCTGTATTTAAAAGTATATACATAATTGAAAATTAAAAATGTGTAATGTTTGCAAGGGTATTTCATCTTCGGTAGTCCAAAGATGATAGTTTTCATACTTTTATTTTATAGAGTAATCGTGAGTCACTTGGGCAAAAAACCCGTAATCTATGCGGACCTATTTCGGAAACTTGTTCTCTCATATTTGTTTCGGGATGCATCTACCTTGAATTGGGCATTGAAGTATACCGAGGCTAAAAAGCGCGGCGACAAGGTTGCCGAAATTGAGTGAGAATCTAAATGATTGCGAGGAAGCAAACAGAAATTAATGTTTGATTTTTGTTTTTAGATGTTACTACAGAACTTTGAAGGAAGAATGCAATGTGGGCTTTATGCGACTATTTGATTCGTTTTTAGAATCGGCTCCCCAAAAAGTATTGCAGCTAGCTATAGTTTTGCGATATATTAAAAATTTAACGTGTAATATTTGTATTATTATTTTGTATAATTCTTAATTTGAAGGCTAATTTACTTGCAGATGTACGTGCGCTGACTTTTTTGATCTATTTTTCAAGCATCGCTTGGTGTATTGTGGCTTATAACCGCTCGAATCGCCTGGTGCAGCTAGATAAATACGATATTGGAACAAAAGGACTTGTTGTGCAATTTTGGTTCCTTCTCTGCTTGACGGGTTAGTTTTTCTTTGACTCCAACGCAAAACTATCTTTAAATTCAAATTTCGAACATTTTTTTTTAGCTGCTCGCACTACTTGCATTGCGTACATGGCCAGCATTTATCCGATGGAAACCTTTGCGGCTTCTATTCTGCATATTTTACTCTGTGCCACTGTCGTTTTTTTGTTCGACACACCGAAGTTTGGACGCTCTGCATTTGTGAATTTCATACTGTGTTTAGCATTCGGCGTGGTTTATCTATTCATATTCACACCTGTTTCCGATGCACCCACCAAGTACAAGTACATTATTTATTTATCGTTTTGCTTTTTACAAAACCTTCTAGTTGGCATTATTTGGACACCATTGTATTTAGCCATTATTATTAACGGTCTATATTTAAGCGGCATTATTCTTATGGTCTACTACTATTTGAATTGCCATCCAGGCATAACGTCTTCTATAATTTAGATGCTTTCCATAGTGCAATAAGAGCAAAAAAAAATGTACAAAATTAAATTAAAAGCTTTTTTAAAACAATTTTTTCTTAAAATCGATAAATATCAGTTATATCAGTTATATCACATCTTAGAGACTACGAGAGCTAGAAACACCAAAATTGAAATGTACGCTCAGCTAAAGTATGCGCAAATCAAGAATCCTGCTCGGTTCCCTGCAAAGTTGAACATTGAACGTTGGTATGTACACACATTTGGATGCTATATTCAAATTCTGAAAGTTTTATAAAAATCGGCCTATAAACACCCAAGCTATTTAAGTTTGCACTTTTCAAAGTTTGGGGCTGCGTGAAGAAGAAGAAAAACTGCGGTTGAGCAAAGTACAAAGGGTGTGTGTGTGTGTGTGTGTGTGTGTGTGTTTTTCCTGTACGTGTGGAGAATGCACGACTTGGAGCTGCGAACAGGGTATTACCTAGTCGGTCTACATGCTGCTCTAACAAATTATAATAAACTTAATCTAAAAATATTTTTATCCACAATAGGCTTCCAAAGTTTTCGGTGCGCACGCGCGCATCTGTTTGCTTGAGCTGCGATTAAAGCTGGCATCGATTAGCAGTTTTGTCGCTGCGCAGAGCTGGTCACACTGACGGAAAGAAACGGCTTAGACTAGGTGGCAGTGACTTAGCAGCGAGCAGCAACAAATTAACTTTCACTTCCAAAAACTAAAAAAAATTTCCATAGAAACACAAAATCTATTGCCGAATCGAACGTTGTGATGTAAATCCAATACCATATGGACAATATATTGCGAAAATATGGCATCTAAATACGAGCGCATCATCAGTGACTGCAGATCGAGAAATATACTGTGGGAAGACGCTGATTTTCCAGCGATACAATCGTCCGTGTTCTATTATCAAACGCCCCCATTCACATTCCAATGGAAACGCATCGCCGAATTGAACAACGCGCAGGCCTCGTTTCTCAATGAAAATGCCGAATTCGATGTGGTGCCTGGTAAAATGGGCGATCGCTGGCTCGTTTCGTGCCTGGGCGTTTTATATTCGCTGCGAAATCTATTTTATCGCGTTGTGCCCGCCGATCAGGGCCTGGACAAGTCATTTGGCATTTACCGCTTTCGCCTCTGGTGGTGCGGTGAGTGGGTGGAGGTTCTTGTCGACGATCGCCTGCCGACGATCAATGGACGACTCGCCTTCATGCAGCCCCAATCGTCCAATTGCTTTTGGGCCGCCCTGCTGGAGAAGGCCATCGCCAAATTGCACGGCTCCTATGAGGCACTCAAATACGGAACACGATCGGATGGCCTCACCGATCTGCTTGGCGGCGTTGTCAAATGCATGCCCATAATATCGGATAGCATCAGGCCGCAAACACTCAAGGATCATCTGGCCACCACATGCATTGTCACCTGTATTGCAGTCAAAAATGCAGCGGTACAGAAGAAGAACACAACCGAAAGGCTGCCAAATGGTATTCTGGTAAATGCCAACTACAGGTAAGTCTAACTAAAACGAATTAACGTTAAGACAAATATGAGTGCTCTAGTCTAGAAGTTACCCTGAACAGGAGAGAGATATCCAAAAAGTTGAATATTCCTGACGTATGTTTTTAGGCTGTAAATCGATATTTATCGATTTTTAAGCAAAAAAAATTCTTTTAATTTCCATACATTTACAGTTTACACAGAATTTATTTTAGAAACTGTTGTCTTGCAGCTTTATATTAATTTTCTAGCAATTCAGACCTCTCTATGCGATTCTCATGAATTCAAGAAATGCCTACTGACCTTTAGTGATTTCAATGATTTATTATGTGCTTGAATGTGTTAATGAAATGTTGTGTTCTTATAGGTAAGAGGCTCTCAGTCACTCGATCTTGTTTTCAATCTTTAATTTGCTTTCTCTCTTATTTAGTCTCTCAATTACTTTATCTCTTTATTTAAATTACTCTCTCTCTCTCTCTTCCTTGTACTCACACTCTCAATTACTCTCTCCGTCACTCTGAATTACTCTTTTTCTCCTAAATACTCCTTTTCTCTCTCTATCTCACTTTCATTTTCATTGATTGTTTATAGAAAAACTATACAGAACTATATAGTGGCTTATGCAATCAGATAACACTCTGAATTTGTTTAAATAAATCTCCTATTTAAAGTTCTTATAAACTGTTTGTGCTTGTAGGCTTTCTTGTTTGGACAAGGTAGAGACCGTTATGGGGGATTCGGTGCAGCTGGTTCGGATTAAGGACACATTTTCATCGAAGCCGTTTGGCGATAAGACCAATTTCATTGGGGATTGGTCGCCGACGTCGAAGACGTGGGAGCGCGTCTCGTCGGCGGAACGTGGACGTCTGTTGGCCCAATTGGAGTTGGGTGAATTTTGGATATCGTTCTATGATTTTGTGCATGCATTCACCACACTGGAGGTCGTTTATCTAGACTCGGATACGGCGAATGGCGAGCCAATGCTGAAGGGACGACCGCTACACTGGAAAATGAAGATGTACCAAGGACAATGGAAACGGGGTGTGACTGCCGGCGGTTGCCGTAACCATGAATCCTTTCACATAAATCCCCAGCTGCTGGTCTCCATACAGGAGAAACAGGACATTGTCATCGCCCTCAATCAGCACACGGCCGTCGAGCCAAAGGTGATCGGGTTCACCATGTACATGTGGAATCGGGAATACAGCCTTAACGAGTGCCAGCAGAAGGACTTCTTCAAGAACCAAGTGAGCTTCCTCAATTCGGACTACGGCAACACCCGGCACGTCAGCTACCACACACAGCTCGAGGCCGGGCATTATGTGCTGATGCCAACGACCTATGAGCCGGCCGAGGAGGCACAGTTCACCGTACGGATACTGGGCACATCCGCGTTTCGGCTGTCGTGCCTGGAGACCCAGACGATGATATTGCTGGACCCGTTTCCGTCGCTCAAGAGCGACGATAATGTGCAGAAAATCAAGAGCGTCTGCCAATACGAGCCCGTCTACATGCAGCTGGCCGACGAGAACAAGACCATCAACTGCTTCGAGCTGCACGAGCTGTTGGAGGCGTGTCTGCCCAACGATTACATCAAGGGCTGTGCCAACATTGACATCTGCCGCCAGGTGATCGCGCTGCAGGACAAATCCGGCAACGGTCGCATCACCTTCCAGCAGTTCAAGACGTTCATGGTGAACCTGAAATCGTGGCAGGGTGTATTCAAAATGTACACCAAAGAGAAGGCGGGCATTTTACGGGCGGAACGCTTACGTGATGCACTATACGATATCGGCTTCCAGCTGAGCACGGATATCATGAACTGCCTGATCCAGCGCTATATACGCAAGGATGGCACCTTGCGGCTCAGCGATTTCGTCTCGGCCGTCATGCACCTGACGACCGCCTTCAATCAGTTCCACCTGAAGAACTACAACCAGGTGAACGTCATCGAGGTGCATTTGCACGATTGGATCAAGAGCATATTGAGCTGCTGATTACGATCCCTTTCAGGATGTGTAATTACAAAAAAAAAAAAAAGAATGTTTTTTTTTTTTATTTTTACAAAGATAAAGTAAATTATAATTAATATGATGATCGTTATAATTATTTATTTTTAATGGGACATGTTAAACATAAAGAAATTAAGAGAACAATTGCATATATTTATACTTTTATATGTATTTTTCTCCAAATACATAAGTTGTTGAAAGAGCATTGTAAAATAAAATTGACATACAAAAAAGAGCAAAACGATCTGAATTTTTTAAAAATATATAGATTTTGGGAGTCGGGTGCATTCCAAGTTTCTAGTCAAAAACACATTTATATTAATTTCAAATTGTATATATTTATATGCTTAAATTACAAATAGGTGTATGATAGGACAGTTGTGTACCCTTAATTAAAAGTATACAATATATAAATTCAAAAGATGACATTCAACTATATGCAAATGGCCGATAGGTATATAATGTATATATAGCATGTGTTATTTAGCGATTCAATAATAGTATTTATCTTTTAGCAGTTATACGTATTAGCACACGTTCTACACTTAAACAACATGTCGAGTTCGAATAGTTCGTAATACTAAATTATTCGCTTAAACTAGCATGACATACACATATTTATATATTTAGTGCTATATAAATACTGTACGAATAGGTTGATCTTTTTTTTTTTTTTTGCTTTTGCTTTGGACGACAGGCATTTCATCGAAACTCGGCTTTCTGCGCTTGCTTTCACTTTAATGCAGACCATTTTCTTCCATTAATCCATGATCAATTTACACAAAAAAAAAAAACACTTGATTGCGCTCAACTCTTTCGAATTTATCAGACTTTACATGGATGTGCCGTTGTGCGAGGAGGTGTCGCTAATGCGTCTGGACAGCGTTGTCTTACGGCTAATGGTCAGCGAATTGGCAGCTGGATTTGGCCCCAAATTCCCATTGCAATTGTTTGTCGACGGGGCCACGTTCGAGATGGCGTTCGTCGACGGTGAAGTGGCCAGCACTCGCATTGGGGAGCGTCTCAGCGAGCCGGTCACTTCATGGGGCTCCTGGTAGCCGGAGTCCATGTCATCGTGGTACGAGTCCATTAGCGGCGTCGGATCCTCATAATCATAGTCGACAAAGCCATTATTATCAAAGGACTACAACGACAACAACAAATCAATTACAAAATCAATAGGTTTTTGTTTACAAAGAAATAAATAAAAAAAGTTGCCTCTACTCAGACTCGAACCTATACCTAAACAACGTGTTAGAGCGCCACCTTCCTAATCAGATTAAGTTATCTTACAAAAGTTATTATTATTACGCAGAATTGCAAGAGATTTTAAAATGTTCAAATTTTAAGAAATTTTGTTTTTAAATTTGAACATAGAAAATGATGTAAAGTAAATGTTCATCATATGTATCAGAAAAAGTAAGTTTGATAAATTATAAAACTTGGATGTGCTACATAGCTAGGGAAATATATAGATTAAATCCGCTAGACAAAAAATTCCATGTTTCAGGTCTCTAGCTTCATGAGAAATAAAAATGAATATTATGGGATTCTTACCTTGACAAAGGATTGTGACTGCTTGGCGTAGCCGCGGAATACCTGGTTATGTGCCTTGCCGCGATAATCAACCGATTCGTAGTGGCCATCCTGGGAGTTCTCAATGATGAAGTGCCTGGTGCCATGCGGTGTTAACGTGGCCCAAAGCAGCCGACTGTCGTTAACCAGTTGACTCTGCAACAGATCCCGACTGTTTGCCGTGGCGCACGGATAGAGTATGCCGCCGGACGTGAATGCATTCGATTTGGTTGCCTCGCCGAGTGCATTGATCGCCGTTTGCTTTATATTTGCGTCGTGATACGAGAAGAATGTGCTAAAATTAAATTGGGAATGAAATTAATAAAATCGCAAAAAAATTAAGAGATATAAATATATATAAATACTTTGCGAAGGAAGCCGCGCTAGTGGCGAAAAACCAGAAGCGCCAAATATTCTTAAAGGAAGTAAAACCTTTATTTGAATAATTAAGTTTACTTTATGATTTAAAACAGAATTTATGAAAATGGTAAAATATGCAAATATGTAACTATAAAGATAGAAAAAGATATATGCACAGCGAAAGACGCCGCGCTAGTGGCGAAACACCAGAAGCGATGGTGTAAAAAAGGAAATAAAACCTTACCTTGAATAATTAATTCTATTATGGTTTAAAAAATAATGTTGTGAGCTAATGAAATCACAAAACAATACAAAATATATACAAATATGCTAATATATAGATAAAAAAAAATGTATAAAGATGTATAAATGTAAGAAAGACGCCGCGCTAGTGGCGAAACAGCAAAAGCGTTAAATATTCTTGAAGGTACTAAAACCTTTCTTTGAATAATTAAGTCTATTATTATGGTGATGGTTTAAAAACTTATGTTGTGAAATTAATAAAATCGCAAAAAATACAAAATATAAACAAATATGTTAGTATGCAGATAGCGCTAGTGGCGAAACACCAAAAGCGAAGATGGAAAAAGGGAAGAAAGCCCTTTCTATGATTGATTCAATCTATTATAAAATCTATAATGTTGTGAAATTAATAAAAATAACAAAAAATACACAATATAAACAAATATGTTACTGTACAGATAGCGCTAGTGGCGAAACACCAAAAGAGCTAAGATGGAAACCCTTTCTTCATATTGAGAAATCTATTGTTATGGTTTTGAAAAATAATGTAATGTAATATGGATTTATTTGCGTAGGCACTTACTCTTTGCATCTGATGACAATCAGTGCCAGGAAACAGCCAAGCACAAATATGCCAATGCACGATGAGACGAAAAACCAAACATTTTCCAGGCTCTTGGCATCGCTGCTCCTCACCAGCTCCATCAGCTCGTTGCCACTATCGTTGTGCTGGTTTTGGCCGCACATGAAGGCGGCAAAACACGGTTGCGACTCATTCGATGGCAATAATATATCAATGCTCTTCGGTTTTGATATCAGAAATGATGGCAACGGCGGCGGCGGCATCGATAATATAAAATCGGGCGGCGGACCAGCCAATTGGTCACAGCTGCCCACACAATTACCCAGTACTATATTCATCTCGTTGCCTACGAAAAGAGAATCAAATAATTATAGTTACATTTTTGACATAAAACCAAAAAAAAAAAATACCTGTGTGTATGTGCACATACTTACACACGATATAGACACATTCCCCCATATATGAACAAACAACCCTAATAATTGTTTGTTTCCGTAAATCGAAGAAAAACTTTTAATCAAGTTCGTTTCTTTGCATACATATACAAATATAAGTTTACCTATATATATATACGTGATGTTTTTGTTTGTCTACCTTTTTTTGTCTAGATCCCAATGCTTATTAACAATAAAACAAAAAGTAAATCGAATCAAGCATTCATCACTATATTTATTTATATATGTGTATATATCCACAGTAACAAAAAGTTCCTCGCAAACATTAGCTAACCTTAATCCAATAACGTCCTGTACCGAGGAAATCTTACCTTGAACTGAGTAGTGGCAACAATTGCCATATTTTCAACTCTGAGAGAGTTCTGCGCGCGCATCTCCATTCAAACTGGGTGGAAAGTAACCCCCGCCTATTTAGCCACACCCAGAGCCATACACACGACTTTATTCTGATTATTATAAATTTTGGTATCC
Organism: Drosophila micromelanica; assembly: GCA_004143825.1. Taxonomy (NCBI): domain Eukaryota; kingdom Metazoa; phylum Arthropoda; class Insecta; order Diptera; family Drosophilidae; genus Drosophila; species Drosophila micromelanica. Next base: position 63,416 of record SCDY01000444.1, read on the forward strand.
CAAATAATTTAGCATACATTACCTTTTATTGCTAGCTATCTGTGTTCTCTAAACGTTTCTTTTTGTACTTCTGCAAAGTTTTTATAAACCCATCAAATAAAAAATCCCGAATCGAACAGAATTTAAATCTAATACGCCTCAGAACAGATTCGTTTTAATATATATTTAAATTTGAGCCGATGTTCATGTTCGATGCCAATTTGTCATTGTTTTTGCTCTGAATTATTTCTGCATTTAAAATATATGCATTTAAAGAAAAAAAATTATTTGGAAAAAAGCAAAATAAATTTTTCAAAATTTAGAATCTTGAAATTTTGTTTTTTGTCGATTGGTGTCAACATTAGCTTAAAATGCCATCTTAAAACTGATTTAGAGATGTTTCATTTTTTGGTCAAAAAATCACGCTAAAAGTTACAAAACTTTTAACATGTTTTTGGGAAAGTTTTTGGATCGCATATTTTAGCTCATCAGCCAAAAGTGAAGCGATTTTCATGCATTTCTACCTTTAAAATTTATGCATTTTAAAATTGTAAATAAATTTATAAAATATTATATTTTAATTTTTAAATAAATTTATAAAATAAAATTTTAATTGAGGCTAGTAAAATAATAAAAATAAGTAGTATTAATAGTAATAAAAATATTAATGATTATAAAATATACAATAACTCAGAAATGAATGTAAGGCGATCAAATTTAAAAATATAATATATAATTAAACCAATAGAATAGAACCAACATGCATGACTGCAAAATACAACTTAGATTAAAGAAACCCCAGCTTTAGCCACTAGCGGCGACTTCAGAGCCAGTCAAGTAGTGGGTAACTAGCCCGAGAGAGAGAGGAGAGGAGAGCAGACCAAAGCAATGCAATTGCACAAAGAATTGGCCATCTCGCTCTTTAGCACTTGACAAATGGTGCGCTTGCTCTCTTGCTCTCTGAGATCGTCAAAAATAAAAACAAATGTTTGCGGTACTATTTACACCTTGTACCCTTTAAAAAATTGTATAAAAGGGTATAATGGTTTTCGTTAATCGTAAATCTTACTTAATTTAGTGTTACAGATCCCATTTACTCATTTGAACCATATTATTGCTTAATATTAGCATCTAAGCTGAAATGCGACAACCAAATGCATCAATAATTAACAATTTTAAACAAATTTATTTAAAATAGTACGTAGTTGTCTATAGATGACTAAATATTATCTCGAAAAGGCACTTAAGGACGTAAATCTAAACAAATCTTATGTTTAATAACAAGTGTTGTGCATCAACAAAAAAAAGTGTAGAAAAAGGCATAATTACACATATAAAAAACAAACCCTGTTGTATAATCGTTTAATTTCCACTAATTGTATATATAGTAAATCGCATTAATATTAAGTCGCAATGAATTTATTTCTTTTCGCCGTAGGTCATAACGACGCCCACGATCAAGGCCAGCACAGTGAAGCCCTGGGCCGCAATGCGAGTGCGCATCATAAACTGTGACATTTTGCGGTTGCCGGTGCGGAAGTTGTAGAGACCAGCTGTTAATGCGGCGGTTGTCGCTAGACAGCCTAAATAGAAGGAAATTGCATTTGGCAATGTTTACATAACACAACTGGGACAACGGTTTATTATTATTTTACCAATTGGCACCAAAGGGTTCTCCTTGATTTTGCGTACAAGTCTCTCCTTGGTCGTTTCGATTTCAACAACTGGCCCCAGATCCTGACGTAACTGGATCCAGTCGAGTTCTTCAGCTGGCAGCGGTATCTCCGTTTTGTTGGCCATTTCAATGATTATGACAAGCTCTTCTGCAATTAAACTATATAATAGTTTTAACACCGACAGTTCATGTTAGCGTTAAAGAACACACAGTCATACAAACAAATAATAACATACATACGCACAGATGACAGCTACTGTGTGGAACGATGCAATCAAACAGGGCTGCGGTCTACGACAGATATCGAATATAATATCGAATATTTACTGAACTTTCGTTATATTTCAACTCTGACTATTTCACAATTTTGATTGGTATTTCAAATTGTTGTTTTTATGTTACCAATCTAATAATTATAATGCATGCGCTTACGAACTGTATTTTGCAATGATGCTGTTCAGCCTTTTTTATAGTGCACTTCAGTCAGTCTCCAGCCCTTTTTGTGGGAACCGAGTTGAATTTACACAGGTTCCGATACATTCTAATCGCATATCGAGTACATTCATTCATCACTGATTTAAATTTTTTTATATGTATGCGTGTACTGGACACCATTTATTTAAATGAATGTAATATATTAATATTAATTATTTTTATTTTATATATTATTTATTATTAATAATATTATACAAATTAATATTACATATTTATTTATAAAATATTTTTCTATTAAATAAAAACCCAGGAATTCTATATGTATTTCATTGCTAAACCAGTTTTGTATCCCAACTAACAAGCACATACTTACATAAAAACATATGTATGTACATATGTTTATACGTACATACATTTAAAAACACCCTTGTGATGATCAAATAAAATCGAAGAAAATGTGTGTGTTGGGTATTTCTGACCTCACTAACACGTTCACACACAGCTGCATTATTCCAACTATGTTTCTCTCGCTCTTTTTTTAAAACGAGAGAGAGTTGGGAAGTACAGTCAGACGAGGAACGCAAAATGAAACATGTGTATGTAGCTAGAATATCATTGTGTGTGTATATCAAATGAAATACATGCATTTTTGTGTGTTTGTGTAAAGGCGAAAAACAAACGCATACATTTAAACAAATTTTGTGCATGTATTGTCGAAATGGGATGGGGCGGAATATACATACAAACACATGTATGTACATTTGAACGTACGTGCATATGTAGGTAAATGTATAGCATATGTATGTATACGAGCTTATTTGGCTAGTTTTATTTGCTTTATAACGAGTTTTTTGTTTTGACATTACTTTGTAAATGAAATCATACGTATGTAAACGTGTAAACGTGCTAAGCACAGAAACATACATATGTATGTATGTACATACAACATACATATGTTTGTATGAACATATCAATAAGTTTACTTTGGATTGTTTGTATGTACATTGAAAACTAAGAAACATGTGTATGTGCATATGTATGTGAGAGCACGCACGTACATACAATGTATGTACATATGTTTGCACGAACCTGAGTATACAAAGTAACAAGCTAAAAATGTTATAAGGCCTGTTTCCCTCCACCACGTGTATACACACACACACATGCACTCTCTGAACACTCATTGGGCAGCCGGAGAGAAAGTGTGCTCAGTAAACTGTACTCAGAGCACGCCGCTGCCTGCCTGGTGCTTGCTGCTTGATATACGCTCTCTATTTCTCGCGCGCTCTCTCTCTCTCTTCTCTCAGACACACACACACACACACTTACACAGTTGCGCACTCAACGCATACAGAAAGAAGTCTGGCGCTAGCCCAGCCTGGGCCATGAAGCACAGTAAGGCAGAGACGGCTATTCAATTCAATAGCCTTTGCATTCGTTGTTGGTACTCTCTCTGTGTGTGTTTTCAATCAAGCGAGCGGCGCGCGAACCTCATCTTTTTCCGCATTGGTACCAACAAAAACACATTACTGCAATAAAGCTGCGTTTGTGGCGTCGTTTGTTTATTTCTTACTAACTAAAAACAAACAGCAACAGCAACAAACAACCAACTCCAAAACTCGCGTTACGTTACGTTTACCGTTCCTTTCGCTGTTACGCCGATTTGCCGTAAGAATCGTCGAACATTTTGCGACATTAACGTGTGGCGTCTGACGGCTCCTCCGTCAAACGTACATACATATGTACATACATACATACGTACATGTATAATAATCAATATAACGTACATATATGTACATAGAATAAACGAAAGCGAGTTGTAACTGGCTTTCAACTTATTTTTGCCATTGAATTTGTGTTGTGTACAGTGCAAGAAGTCAAAGAAGAAGCAGAGCACTTTACTGCAGATATACGGTTATAAAACTATTAAAAAATAGAATACAAAAAGGGAGCAAGAAAAACTTAAACACATCTGTTTAGATTCCCCCGTCGAACCCGCAAAACGATTCGTTCGCACAGAAATCGGCCGAAAACATGGAACACTTTCATCAAATACAGGTAAGCTTGAGTGTGCACACATACACATGCATGTTTGTATGTCTGTATTTTTGCAAAACTATTCTGGCGTTCATTGTCCACTTTGCGTCTGGTCACACAGCATTCAAGTGTCGCAAGTTAAAGATTTTTTGTTTCCCGCCAACAACAAATAAAATTGGCAACACGCACGACTTCCATTTGTTGTATAAATATAAATATATACATATATACACACACATATATATATTCAGCCACACATATGCACATATTGTATACACATATAAATGGAGACGCATGAGAGAGTATGGAAATTTTACAATGGCCGAGTTGGAATCTCAATATGCACGCATGTGTTTGTGTATGTACGGGCAAATGTACATACAGATGTAAAATGTATGCGAGCATTTTGCTCAGGTTTAAATGTACATACAGAATTGAAATAGATGAACATATGTATGCACATACTGGCATACATATTTATGTATGTACATAACTGCGTATATACGGACGAAGACGCTACGCGTACATGTACACACTCACAAACAAGCAACATTTTTATTTTGCGTGCGCATCTATGGCCGCCATTTTTTATTTTATTTTATTTTTGTTACATATGTACACACATAAGCAACACACATTAAGGTGCATGTTGTTTTATTTAGAACAGCCGAAATTGCATAGTACATGCGTATTTGCACACATTTGTACACACATATTTAACATTATAAAATTGGAAATGACATGTGCCTCGATTTTTCAAAAGCTGAACGAACATACAAACACTGCGGTGTCTTTGTGTGTGTGATACATACACTCATAAGAAACACTGTATGTACATATGTATGTATGTATGAAAACTTGAACACATGCACACACATTGAAGCTTGCGTAATCTGAAATTGGCTGTATAAACATACATATTTATGTACATATACAAACATACATTTGTCCATAATATGTGCAAATGAATTCTCTTTATTTAGTGTCTCTTTCCCTGAGAAGACAACTACAACTAGTACGCTTATACATACATACGTACATTTGTATATGTGTGTGTATAAACTCGAAATGCTTTGTCAGTTTTTTGTACATACATATGTATGTACATCCATATCCATGCACAAACATATTTACATTGTAAAGAGCATTTTATTTCATTTTTCTCACCGAAAAACACACACACACGTGTACATGTGTATTATTTTTCGCCAGTGTTGCCGTGTTTTTTGCACGAGTAGTACAGACAACCCTAACAATGAGAGAGAATAAAACAAGAGCCAATAAATTCGTTCATGAACCGAATGAACCTGCTCTTTATACAAAATAAACGTGCCTTTTTTCAAAGCCCATTCTCAGTTATTGCGTTTGGACACAAAGAAAATCGCAAACAGCTGATTGCTTTGACAAAACAATCAAATTTGTTGTTGTTTATATTTCCATGCTTATACCCATTTGTTTGTAAACTTGTGTATGTACATGTACATAAACTCTTGCGTACATATGTATGTATATATGCACATAAATGTATGCGTAACAACTTGTTTACATTTTCCACACATTATTTTGCTAATAAGAAACTTTGCATGGTGGAGTATTTGCAAAGTGTGAATGGAACCATTGAGAATTGAAACATGCAACGCAGATGTTGCTCCAACAAACCATTTTGAACTTTTGCTCATGCGCATTTTCAGTGTATACATACATAAGTGTGAATGTGTGTGTGTGTGTGTGCGTGCGTGCTGCTGAGCGTGAAACCCGCCAGCGCCAGCGAGAGCTGATCGTTTTTGGCGCCAAATGCCCGCAGTAGCTTCGCAAGATCCACAAATTGCGCTCTTGAATGCTCCTTCTTAAAATTGTATATACTCAATATATATTTTTAAATTTTTTTTGTGCTCGCTACACACCAATTTCTATTTAATTATCATTTTAATTGAGAGACACACAAAAGTATATATTGATCACAAACATTTAATTTAATTACTATTCATTTAGCAAACACATTTTTAAAATACGCGAATACTTTTCTGTGTCTGTATATATATATTTATATAGATGTAGGTCAGTTATGTAGATGTTTGATTTTAGATTGTAATTTAAATTTAAATTTGGATAGTTGATATCGATTAATTGAATATTAATTAAATATAATATATACAAAAGGGTAGTATTTTTTATTTGTAATACGGATCAACTATCCCAATTTTTATAAATAAACTGAGACGGTGATCGGTGCGACGCCAATGCGTGAGAATATTTTGTTGCATTTGTTGTGGCACAAAATTTGTTCTATTCGGATATGTTGGCCTCGCACCTGTTCACAGACATTTGCACATGCACAATCCACACATACATATACACGTTCATAACAAAAAACCAACAACCCACAACAACAAACTATTGATTAGCAAACAATTCAACACTATCAGCAGCAACTGGCTGCGCAGCAACAACAACAAGCGGCTGCCGTGCAACAGCAACAGTTGCAGCAACACCAAGTGGTTGTCCAGCAGAACCAACAGCAGGCCCATCAGAATAGCTCCAATACCACCGCCGGCGTTGGCAGCCAACAGCTATTTACATACAAAATGGCCAGTAGTTTCCCAAATCCAGCCACGACAATGGCACAGGTTGTTGCCACATCGAACGCGGCCACCACTGGCTACGATTACCGCCTAAATATGGCACAGGCCGCCGCAGCCGCAGCGGTGCCCGGCTCCCAATGGTGGTATTCGGCTGCCAATCAGGGCCAGGTTGATGCCAACACAGCTGCACAGTTGCAGCAGCAGCAGCAACAGCAACAGCAGCAACAGCAGCAGCAACAACAGCAGCAGCAGCAACAACAGCAGCAGCAACAACAGATGCAACAACAGCAACAGCAACAAAATGTCATTAATTCAGCCGGGGTAAGTGCATCTGTTAACATTTTATCTATAACAAAATTATTCATTCATATTATATTTTATCCATTTAGAGCCCAATGATTAGAAAAGCTGATGCGAAACCCAGAGGCCGAATGACTGCTTACGCATACTTTGTACAAACTTGCAGAGAGGAGCACAAAAAGAAGCATCCCGATGAGACGGTGATATTCGCCGAATTCTCACGTAAATGCGCCGAGCGCTGGAAGGTAATTATTTTGTTCAATTATTTGATATAGAACCAACTACATACATATGTATGTCGTCAGTATACTTGATCTATATTACTTGAGTGAAATGCATTTATTACCCAATAATCTTTCGTTTCTGTCTAGACGATGGTCGATAAGGAGAAGAAACGCTTCCATGAAATGGCCGAAAAAGACAAGCAACGGTACGAGCAGGAAATGCAGAACTATGTGCCGCCCAAGGGTGCGGTTGTGGGACGCGGGAAGAAAAGAAAACAAATCAAGGATCCGAATGCGCCAAAACGTTCATTGTGAGTTCGTAGCAAAATTGATTATACTAATACTTATACTAACAACAATAATAAGAAAATTACCTCAACGATGAATGCTATTAATTATATATTCATTTTAATTGATTAGGTCTGCGTTCTTCTGGTTCTGCAATGATGAAAGAAATAAGGTGAAGGCTCTTAATCCGGAATTCGGTGTTGGTGATATTGCCAAAGAGCTTGGCCGCAAATGGTCCGATGTCGATCCCGAAGTTAAGCAAAAATACGAATCGATGGCAGAAAGGGACAAGGCACGATATGAACGGGTAATACACCAAATTGATAACGATTTGTGACAAATAATTACATCATTAATAATTTTTGTGATTTAGGAAATGACCGAGTACAAGACAAGCGGGAAAATTGCCATGTCAGCACCCTCGATGCAAGCGTCGATCCAGGCGCAGGCACAAGCAGTACAGAAAGCCGCGTTACTTGCAGCAGCTGCCCAGCAGCAGCACCAGCAGCTGGATGAGCAACAAGACGAGGATGATGGCGACGGTGATGATGACGAAAATCAATAGGTCTAGCAGTAAAATACTCTTCACTATTTATACACTATCGTTGGTCATCACGAACAAGAGATCGTAATAGCGTTAGTTAATCTATTATCAGGTTAACTAATGTGTGTTGAATATTGACATATACACACACGTATATAATGATACAAAAAAGAACAGCATATATATATCTATATATATATATAAAAGCGTATATATATGTATAAATATAATATTAATTTTTTTTTTTTTAATAATAAGTAATCAAATTTCCATGAATTACTGAAGGAGAAAATCACAAAGAAACCTTTTATAAGTTTTATTTTAAGAACATAATATTTAAGTATATGGTTAGATTAAAATGACATTAATCTGTCTGCAAATCTTATTTTTGTGCTTCAATGATAAGTTTCTCCTAAAACACTAAGAACGAATTATTTTATAACTTGAAGAAATTCATCATGTCATTCTCAGCAAGCGTTACCACTAAACATACAAAACATATGTATATACATATTACGTATATTGGTACATATTTCCCATTTATTAAAGTTAGATGATTCACCATAAATGAAACTATAAAAAAAAAACAAAAAAAAAAAAAAAACAAAACAAAAAAATATGATGCGTTTTCTCATTCGAGTTGCAACTACTCAATGAAACGTGATAATTTGAAATACTTAACTCAGTGGCGGGTGATATCTCTCTACATATTTATGTATATATATATTTATATATATATATATTTACATATTAAAAAGAAAACTATATATATATAATTAAATATGTACTATCATAAAATTTCAGAATACAAAAAATACTAAATTATCACAATGGATATACTGTCAGCATTTAACAAAAACAAATAACTTTTATCAATAACACAAAAAAGAAAAGAAACACAAAAACATAAAACACTATAAATATATATATATATATATTTTCATCGGGCCGATCGGAAATTCAATTCAATCTTCGCGAAAGTTTAAAAACATTCTCAATTGCACAGTACTTTAATTTTTGTATCCACATTTATTTCACATATCTGATCCTAATTTTGGTAAGAATTCCTCCATATAAATGAAGTTGTTGGAGTTGTTTTTCTGTGTAAATACATAAAACCTAATTGGTTGTTAGATTTCCGATAGTTGCCGGCATGAATTAATAGAATGCAGATGTATTATGAATATAAACAATTTGTATGTTTTAGGCTGTTAAACATACACGAGTACTTGTATGCTTATATATATATATATATATATATATATATATATATATATATGACAAAAAAAAAAAATAAGGGACAAACGACAACAAATCTGTTGTCTTGGCCATGTACATACATATTGAAGTATTATTTAAACCATTTGAAACATGCTTGTACTAAGCAGATCGATTCTGAAAAAGTATATAGCTTTAACAACAACAACAAGAACATATGTACACTAGGAAAGTATTGCCAATGCTTTGGAGGAGCAGGATGATCACTATATATATTTGTATATGATCATCATGATCCTTCAATGCAGGCCAATTAACTCAGTTACAAACACACACACACACTTACACACACATATATGTATGTATATATATGTATATACGATAGAGTAAATTATGCTTTTTTGATATCGTAAATTTGCACAAAGAGAAATTGTGCAAAATCTCTTGATGCGCGCTTACTTCGATAAGTGGCATGCATCCATAAATAAATATAATGAAAAAACATATATATATATATATATATAAATGTAACATATATGTATGTATAAATATATATATATCTATATATATATATATGTGGAGCGAGTTCTGGCAGCATATATATACAAAATATGTTCAAATTCGCAAATATCGAGAGACTTCCTACATGACTCGTATGCATAGACTAGATGGATACATATTAGATAGAATATGGCGTGACAAATCGATAAACACATACGAGAGAACCACAACAACAATAATAATAATAATAACAGCATATGCATATTCGTAACATTATAATGTTACTGCTTTATTAAGAAATACCGTACACCTGATGATGGTCACGTTATATACCTCAAATGTATGTACAGATATTATTTTCATAAACCTCATTTTTTTGTTTTTTTTTTTGCCAGAGAACTCGCCACCGAGATGATATTCATAGAAGTGTAGAATATTACATATATATATATATATATATATGTATATATATATATATATATTTTTTTTTAATTTTCTATTAAAACCCTTACATCATTTACTATGAAAAATTCCAGTTCCCCGTGCTTGTTATAAGAAAGTAAACTAATACAAATAAACTTTTAGAAAAGTGATACTTTGTTTTTAGTGTATTCGTTATATACGTTCCGGATAGTGGCACAGTTCCATAATCGGTTCTATATATATATATATATATAATTTTTTTTTTTGTGAAGCTCCAAATCCAAAATTTTTTCCATAACAACGTAAAATTAAAGTAAAAAAAAAACGAAGATCAGTTCTTGGATTACATATTATGTATGTGTAAGTGTAGTTACATTAGCGATACTATGGTAGCTACTAAGGTATTTTTTTTTGTTTAATTTTTTTCTATGAATTTACACAATCCTGTAAAAATAGTTGAAAATAAATATAATTTAGCTAGATGTACGCTTTTGAAGGCAAATTTGAGAAAATTATTATAAATTATAATTTTTCCATTATGTTTTTAGTTGCATTTTGATTCAAAAACAAAAATAATAATAACGGGAGGCCTAATTGCTCTGATCCAGAATAATGCATTTGATCAGTTCCTTAAATTCAGAACCAATCGTTTAGAGCGAGAGGGAAAACATCCGTTGATGTGCTGGGCAAGGGTCGGGGAAAATACAAAAAATTATTTGTTTTAAAACTTTCTAACTACCTGTCTAAATAAATTTGCGATATATTATATTACATATATATATTATATATTTCTGAGCTATTGGGATGAATAGGGCTAACAAAAATTTAGATGATTTTGTTTAAGGAAATATTTCAAAAAATGAGTTTTTAGATTGTATTTTCTTAAGCTAGCTTTAAAAAGATCTACAAGCAAGGATGGCAAGTTAAAGGTAAGAAATTTAAAATAAATACTGTTCTTTTACTGGAAATAACTGAAATAAGTAGACAAACATTTTCTAATAGTTTGTTGTTTTAATTTACGGTTTAAAGCTTGAACCAATATTTTATTGTCTTAAGGCTCAGGCCCTGAGATATAATATTTGTTGGATACTGTCGTAAGAGTATTTTTATTTTTTTTATATTTTCTAGCGTTTTGCAGCGTTTTCGAACTTTTGTTCCGCTGATTTTTGCTTTGCATTTGGCATTTTTGTCGCATAATCTGAAATTGTTTTTAAGCAGCAGTGCGCGCAAAATCAAATTTAAATAATTATAAAGTCTGGCAGCCTTGCAACAGTTCACAACGTATCCTCAGTTCGCTTATTCGGCAATAGGTGGCACTAGCTTTAAGCTCTGACGCTTAGCTTGACCTTGAGAAAACCAGTTGCACAGTTTTAAAATCATTGGTCAACACATTTAAGGTATTGTCGTAAAAGTATTTTATTTTGAAATGGATTGGAAAAATAATGTATATACATAAGTGTGCATCTATTTCTAATTAAATAATACAACTTTGAAAGCTCACATGCAAATATAGTGTGCATGTAAACGGTTATTTAACACACACACACATACACATACAGTTGTCGCTTGCAGCTGGAATGATCCTGCTTAATGGGAATGCATTAACCCAATGCCGAATGCCTTGGAAATATTTCTTATACACTGTACTTTTTTTCTGCTTAATTTCCAGCACTGGTTTCGTTGGAAATTTTGGTGTTGAGCACGTATCGTGATTTCAAAAACTTCAAAAACTTTCGTGAGCTCAAAATTCAAACGCAGCAAAACTATCTTGGAAATTTTGATAAAAAATTTATTGATGAAAAACTATTTGAAATGACAAAAAAAACGAATTTTAAACTCTCTATATTTCTAAATACAAAAAAAAATACAGCTGGTAAAAAAAATAGAGACAAATATTTGGAGTTTTAGTGACAATTGGATTTATCCAATTGCTTATAGCTTGCTTATTTTACTAAATTACGAACAGTTTTTTGCTTTCTATATAAAAATTGTCTACTAAAATGCTATCCGAAACTCAATCCCTAAAAAAACCTTGTTGAATGTTTTGACTTTTATATAGTCAATATAATTGATTGTTTTCAAATTAAAGGCGAACATTCCATGAGCTCTCTCTCTCTCTCTCTCTCTATTGGCTGTCATCTGTCTCTTTCTAAACGATAAGTAAAAAGTTTGAAAATTGCGGTTTTGTTTATTTATTAATTACACGAGATGATTTTTCCTGTGATACAATAGTAGTTGTTGTTGTTTCTTTTTTTAGTTTAGAGTTTTGTATCCTGGTTGACAACTTAAATATAAAATATGCTGTAACCACAATCTTTTAGATGAAAGTCGTTAACTGAAATTATTTTCTTTAACAGCTGCGCGCTCTGCTTATTTTGGGTCATTGCGACTCTATATATATAAATGTGTGTGTGTGTGTGCATGTTTGACTGTGTGTGTGTTTACAGGCAGATGAGATTGAAAACAAAAAGGAAAAATCTAAGTTCTAAGATCAATATTAAGATGCGTCGGCCATCTGCTCTGCGAATACGCGTTTTTTGTTGCTGTTGTTGTTTGTTTATCAATAATAAATAAATTATTTAAAAAAGAGCTTCAGAGAACCTAACTTATTTAATGATAATGGTTTTCATTTGTTGCTTGTTGGATCAGGGTGGGGGAATGGACCATCACTACATCCAGAGTTCGCCGTCACAAATCTCGAGGGCCATCTTCTTGCGGAAATACTCCATGTGCTCCTGGGAGAAAGTGAGCGGCTTATTGCGTGTTATATACTCGGCGAACATGCAACTGAAGACGCCGCAGTCGCTGCCATTGGTCTGATGCGGCACATTCTGGACATTTTCGATTGTGAAGCCGCTGGTATCGAACGGCATCTTGCGTTTGTCCAGCGACTCCTCACGTAAGTAAT
>SCDY01000445.1:0-72879 GCA_004143825.1 Drosophila micromelanica
GTAAACGAGCTGAAATGTTTATAGAACCAGATCGCAGGGTTCAGGGTATCTCCTAGTCGGGCGGCCCCGACTAGAGCCTTCTCACTTGTTTTTTTTTTTGTAGTATAATATGAAAAGTCCTGACTCTTTATCTGTTGTTCATTTTTATAATATACTTTTTAGATCTTTAATCTGAAATTAGATGAAATTAGATTACAATTTGTATAGACTCGTATTTCGTATTTATTACAATTTAAAACTTATATAGTTTGTTTTCTTTTATGTAAAATGTGTTCTTTTCTAGCAATAATCACAATAATTTTGTTATGAACAAAATTGCTTAAAATTACATATATATTTGTAGACTAAACGTTAAGACAAAAATAGCGAGAGCATTTGCTTTTTGTTTCTTGTTTGTTATTTTTTTGTTTTTTTTTTTTATACTCGTGGTCATATAATTCGATTACTACAGTTTAGTTATAAGTATGTCCTCTTCTGTATATAGAGCAACGTTTCGTGAGCTGCGATCGTCTCGTGATCATAGAGCAAAAACTATAGACCTAAGCGGTAAACTAAATTGTTATATTTAAATGGCGCATCATTGTTAACTTCACTACGGATACAAAAATTGTATTTTGTAGTAGTTTAAGCATATCGGATAATTTAACTTTTTGTTTCATTCACAAATCCAACCTACAAATTGCACGGTCTGCCTATGTGTGTGTGTGTGTGTGGGTGTGTGTGTGTGTGTGTGTGTGTTTCTCTTTCTTTATATATATATATATATATATATATATATATATATATATATATATATCCCTCCTTCCCACTTTCTCTCATTAAACTTGCACTTTCTCACTCGCATTGACTTTCTCTCATACCCTTCATTTCTCCCTCACTCTCTCTCTCTCTCTAAGTCTGTGTGCCTAAAGACTTTTATAGGCGAAAAAATTTTGCTAAAGAATTTTTGTTTTGTTTTTGCTGACGTTTCTTTAAAATCATGTTTCAACTTAAAGCAGTCTTAGAGATGTACATACATTTATAATATTAGAAAGCCTAAAAGCCTAGAACACATACTAAAAAAAACCTCCAATTGGTCACATCTCTGTCTACAAATATTATTGAGAAATCATTGAAATTTAATATTAGCGCCAATAAAAATTGCTATAGCGCCTATGTCTCGGTCTCCTTGCCGCCGAATGGCTCGACTGGCGGATAAATTGGATGGCTAATGGGATTCATTTCCAGCGTCGAGGGGGCGGAGGGCGTGCGTGAGGCGCCCAGCAGGGCACAAAGCTGTTGCAGCATATCGCTGTACGATCGTGTGCTCAGATTCTGGCTAAGGAAATGCAAGATCAAGAAGTCGCCAATCTAAAAAAAGAAACCAGTTAGCTCATATAGTGATAAGTGACAGAATCTCTATGAATGAAGCTCACCTCCAAACGCCGCACTAGTCCTGCGATTTCCTTACGCTGACCCGCACGATAGGCGCGCTTGATAATGGTCTCGCGTGTGGTGGGCATCATGACAACCACGAGGGAATAGATCACAGCCACGCCCGAAATAGTTGCCAATATTATAAACCAGAACCTGCAACAACGAAAAAACCAAATTCTTGAGTACACATTTTTTCTATATCCTCCTCAATTGATCTTACCACAGGAATATATAGATCTTCTCGTTGAGTATATTGAGAGCCAGCACACAGAGCGTGTCGTGCGTCTGTAGAGAACCACTTGGACCATATTTGCGGAATGTACATTTGGTTAATCTTGGAAAGATCTCAATCATGGGATCAAAGCGATTTTCCTGATCCATATTGGAGAACTTGACGACATCAGTACCATAGGACATGAAAGCACCGCCCAGAAACTTATCCACCATAAAGATATTGACAATCACATTGATGAAGTTCAACAGCTCGCAAAAGAAATACGCAAAGGAGTAGCCATTGTGCGAATTAAGACTCTCCACAAAGTACTTAATGATGCGATCCTGGCGATCCTTGCGATAATCCTCCGGCACAGTGATCATGCCGCGCAAACCATCTGTTATCATGCGTATCTTGCCATCCTCCATATTCTTCCAGATCCAATGTGGAACATAGAACATAAGACCCTGCAATTGAGCGTAGTAAGTGAATGTTTGTATGCTCTTTAAAGGTGCGCAAAACTTACCTGAAAGAACAGCACAAAGGGCACCCACTGATAGTAGCTATGATAACGCTTCTCCTGGCCGTACTCATTGCCCAGCCCGGGGCCGGCCACATCGGTGCCAATCTGTCTATGCTGCTGGCCGGGTATCGTGAACGTGTATGTTATCCAGCAGAATGTGTTGATCACGTGCATGGGTATGGAGCCATCATTGATGCAGCTAATCGGATCACCTGCGGTTGCATAAAGTTGTTATATAAATAAATATATAGTTTGCAGTCAGTTAGTTGGGGAAGCTTTATTGTGTGTCTTCATAGTTTTCATCTATATACTATATAGTTAATTTGTGCCATGCAAATTGGGATTTAAAGCCGTGGCCTCTCTCTGTGGGTGCATCTAAATCAAATGCACTTGCGGTACATAACAATTTGTGTACGCTCGAATGTTGTTCATCAACGTCAAGTGGCATTACGGCAATCTAAATCAAAATCTCTAACCCCGCTCATAGAAATTGTCTCTGTATTTAATGGGTGTGCCGGCCCAGAACATTGTGTGTGCTCCCTCTCTCTCTCTCTCTCTCTTTTACACAACTCGGTGTATGGAGTTTCCTAGAATTCAATTGTCAATATTTATATTGGCACCATATACGTTTGGAGCGCTTCTTTTAATGCACAAACATTGGCTTTAGCTTGGGCTGGGCTGCGACTTTTGGGCTATAAATCAACTCGACAACTGGCTCAAACGTGCTGTAGTTTGCCACGAAAAGCTTGTTCTGTGGCTGGCTTTAATTTATTTTGGTTTTGTTTTTTTTCGGGCCGCTACATTGATCTTCACACAACCAAGACAGGCACCACCTGCTGTGACTCACATTGAGCTCATTTGACTCATTTGCGTATTCGTCTGAAATCTGATGAACGTGCCGCGGGCTTTTCAGTTGCAGCGACCAAATCAGTTTCAAAATTCAATAAGCATTTAGCTTTACGCAGACACAATGGGTATATTGGTTTATTGTATTTTTTCTTGAAACTAGATTAGTAATTGGCTTTTTTATTATTTATATATTTGCATATATTTTTTATCGGACAGTTATTGAATGAAATTTCAAATTTAAATCTTTTTGCTCAGATTAACCGAGAATCCTAAAATATAAGCCAATTCCAGAGTATTGCGTAGTTGTGACATTCGAAGCACAACCTCTTTAGTACTTTTTTTTTAGCCGTTTATGCTGTCTTAGCGTATTTGCTGTAATTGTATGCTCAAATATGGCCAACTGCATGGCTAACACATTTGCAACGACTGCACTAATTTTCACAGGTCTCGAATTCGAGTTGTGTTAAAGAAAAAAATAATGCACTTACCAATCAAATTGTTGGCCGTAACGATAATGCAACAGGTAAACAAAATGGCTGTCGTAATCCTGTAGTGACAGCGAAAGACCATATTGTCGATGACCGCCTTGTCCAGCAGATAGCGTATCTTGATGAAGCTGGAGACAGCCGAGACCATGCCAAAGACCGCCATGATGCTAGCTTCTTCTTCTTCTTCTTGTTATTGTCACTAATTGATGTTGTTGTTTGCTTTTATTTTCTAAACTAAACTGTAAATGAGAGGAAAACATTTATGTTGGTAATTGTTTATTATGCAATCAGACAGGCTGTAATGTACAAAATTTATTTAGGCTAGACACATGTTTGAGTGCATGTGTGTGTGTGTGTGTGGGTAAGTGTGTCTAAGTTCTGCGCTATCTCGCACAACACAACGTGACATTTTTGAAATGATGATGCACGACTACAGCACACATTTCCGCTGGCTGCCTTATCGGCATGGA
Source organism: Drosophila micromelanica (assembly GCA_004143825.1). Lineage (NCBI taxonomy): Eukaryota > Metazoa > Arthropoda > Insecta > Diptera > Drosophilidae > Drosophila > Drosophila micromelanica. Next base: position 3,961 of record SCDY01000445.1, read on the forward strand.
ACAAGCCGCACTTACAATTAAGTAAGTGCCTCTCCGCCTTTTTTTGTCGGGCGGGGATGGGGGGCGGGCAGTGTCGAAACTCAAGCAAAGCGTGGATCTAACGCAGTTATACAATTTCTGTTTCTTCTATCTGTTTATTTTGTGGCACAATCTAATCTAATCTTTGTCTTTTTTTGTACACATACAGAGGTTGAATGGCCTCAAAGCGAGTCTTTGGCTAAAAAGCAACAGCATAACCGGTAAATGCGGCTCGAAAGCCGCTGTGAAGCTTTTGTCAACCCACGCATACATTTCACTTTGGGGCATGGCCAAAACTCTGTATATATATCAATATATATCTGATTTATTCACATGTCTTTTCCTATGTGAACGCACACTTGAAAGTCAAATCTTTTGTATAGCTCTCAGTTCACAATATATGTACATATGTATATTGTATCAGCTAGTGGCTCGAATTCGATCATCAGATCGAGATCAGGTTCTGTTTGGCTTTTGTTTTGTTTTCTTTTTTTTTTTTTTTGTTCTTTCTTTTGGGTTTTTGGGTCTCTCAGCTATGAAATTTCTTGACGCTTTTGTTTATATGCAAATTTGTCGTGTTTGTTGCTGTTGTTTTAATTTTGATCTGTGTGCCTTTCATCTCGAACGCACACACTCACACACGCGCACACATACGCTCATAGAGTTGTCTCTGTTGCACACACTGCAATTAAAGTCAAAATGTATCTGCATCGGCGCAGCGGCCGCGGCAGCTACTCCTTTTCAAAATGCAGCAGCTTCTGCCTTCAGCACTAAGCATTGAAAGTTACACATAATGTTTCATGCCCTGCACATACACACACTCACACACACATACACAACACAGTCACACACAGATACAGCGTCAGCTCACATAGATACACACACATAGAGCCAGGCACTTCATTTCAACTTCAATTCTTTTGCTGCTGCTGCTGCTGCGGCCGCTTTGTTTCTTTTCTTTTTTCAATAAATTTTTCAAAAAACTGGTTTTAAGGTATTTTCTTTTTTTTTCTGAACGACGGCGAGAGCGAGAGGCCCCCAAGTTCGGTTCGGGTCGGGTCGGTTAGTGTATTGCCACTGTTGCGCTTTGCTGCCGTTTTTTTTTTTGTTTCTTTCTTGTCTTTTTTTGCGCTACCAACATTAGCCCAGCCTGGTGCAGCTTTTTGGTCGCTATTCTTTTAAGTGATTCTTTTGCTCCTGCCAATTTGGCATTTCGCATACAAATTTATAGCCACTTTTGACACATTGAAAACTTGTTTTAAACGCGTCGCGGGCCATTAATTTGTTAGCCCGTTTGTGCCTTATTTTTTTTTTGTATATTTGTTTGCTGTTTTTGTGTTCATTGTTTCAAGTTTTAAACTTTGTTGCAAAATTTGATTTGGCTTTCAAGATTTCTATAGCACACACGCTCACACACACGCACACACATTTTGCCTCAGCTGTAGCTGCATCTGTATCTGTATCTGCAACTGTGTGTGCCTGGCGTTTTTTTTTTTGTTGTACTCTAAAACTGCAGCTTAATGTTTTCTGTGATTACCGTTTTCTAAATATGTGCAGCTGCGCTCAGCGGCGTTCCAAGACCTACTGAATTTGACGCAAAACGCTCCCAAGTTAGCCCAGCGCAACACACAGATACCCTCTCTCTCTCTCACTCTCTCTGTTCAAGCAGCGCCTAACATGCTCTCTCTCGAGCTCTCTCTGGGAACCAGTTGTCTGATCACAATCGCCGACTGGTTCCGGCTCACGACTTGGAAATAACGCTCAGATTGCATTTGCACAGCCTGTTACCTGGGTGCAGTTGCCATTACCTCCAGGTAGACCGCTCGCATCTCTTATTTATTTAGCCTGGCATTAGAGCAGGCAAATGGCATTCGATTCGATGTTGATTTACTTGCTTAACCCCAGACCCCATGACAACATATCTGGATCAAAAGTTATCTTTTGTTACCCCGCTCCACACTGTCAGCGACAGCCATTGGAAATTTATTGCTTCATAAGAAACCTGCTGCTGCAGTTGCTGCGACTGCGCCCACTGCTGGAGCTGCGTACAACTCTATCGAATCTGGCTTGGATGTGGGCTTGGTGCTCGTTTAGATTCAGACCTTGTCCGAAACGTAACGTTGGCCAAGATAGTGTCTTTCAGTTTTCAATATTGGTATACTTTAAATTTTATTTTATGCTACAATTCTAATTACATAACTCAACTTTGACAACATTTAATTCAGTCGACTCTACCTAATTTTAATTAATTATTATTTTAAAAGAAGAATTTTACCAAAAACTGTTATAGGCTAAAACTTAAAATTAATTCTAAGATGCAATAAAAAATTAATAACAATAATTTTATATAATACAGAGTTTAAATAATCATTTACAATCCTTATAGAATATTATGAATTTTTGATCAAGACATATCACAAAATTTGATTTGGTTTGCCAGATAAAAACATGAATCAGCTATAATTAAACGGAATGCGTAGCTTGATAAGGTTCAATATTTATTTATTAAGTAACTATGACTTTAACCAAATTTAATCATTTTAAAAAGTCGTACTAAAGCCTTAATACAGCATACATGATTTGAGCCCTATGTGTTTTTCGATAGCTTGCTCAAGTGGCTGACCAAGTGCGTCCAAGCCGACGTCGCACTCCGAAGACTTAAGTATGTCGCTGGGCTGTCGATTGTTGCACCAGACACACACACACACACACACACACATGCACCTAGTTCAATTTGCATGCAGAGAACTTGTGAAGCTGGCTAGAGAAGCAACGACAACTTGTTGCCAGGCGTAAACCCGGGGCCTGCTCCACCATTTCGGTTAACTTTGACTTGACTGTGGCAACTTGTTGGCAAGATGAGTCAGCGGGTTCGGTCTTGCGGCTGTCGCTTTAGCCGTTTGGCTCTGCCATAATGAAATGGCATTTCGAAATGGCTGCTGTTGCATGTCCTGGCCCCGGTCGCTTGTTGTTTGTTTATTGTCTGTGCCTGGTGCACCAATGCCTGCCCTTGTCTCCCGACACTCTCCCGGTTGCCTGGTTGCCTGGTTGCCTGGTTGCTGTAGCTTGTTAAAATGTATCTCACAGCTACACACCTTTTATAAAGACATTAAATACGAGATATATGGCATGTGTGATTGTGATAAAAATGTATCTGTTACTGCTGCGACCTGTAGATGCAGATACAATACCCAACATCGTGTTGCCCTTGTTGTTCTTGCTGCTGCTGCTGTTGTTGTTGTTGCTTGTGGTTGACAGCGCTGCTGCCGCTGCTTATCGATGTGTAAATAATGAATATTTTCTCTCAGTATATCGCATTTGCAACGCCTTCTTCTTCTTCTCCAGCTTCGTGCTGTATCTTCTTTTTTTTTAGTTTTGTTGTGTTTCTTGTTTCATATCTTCAATAGATTTTCAATACTTGAAAATGGAATTGGTTCTCTTCGCCGCATGACGCTTAATTAAACAAGAAATTTGTGAATTTATTAAGATAAAATTATAAATCATGCACGCACACAAACACACACACACACCACATGCCAAGCATCTTTAAGATAATTTTGTATATGGCAGACGCTTTTTCACCTGTTGAGCTACGTTGCGGGACTTCATTAAAAACGTTTTAAAGGGTTTATTACGCGCATTGCTACCGTATGTATCGTATGTTGAGTCAGCAGAAGAGACGGTTGGGGGCAGCCACCGACGGCATCTGCGCACGCGTGCGCTCCTCACATATTGGGTATCCATGAGATAAATTTTTTAGGCGCAAGGCATTTCTTTTGGTCACGTCAACTCCACACAGCTACCCAGTGGCCAGTTGCCCAGTTTAAGGCGTAAGAGAGGTGGCTGAACACACACACAACCACACACTCACTCACACACACACACACCTACAGATGTGCCGAAGAGCGTCCTACTCTTGGCCGGTTCCAGTTCCAAAATGGAAACAACTTTGTTTTCGCTCACTCTTAAACTGAGGTAAACTCTCTCTCACGTGCTCTCACTCTCTAAAGAGCGCTCAGTCTTGCTCTCAGCAGCAGCAACAACAACAACGACAAAGCCGTTTAGGCCTCGTTAACAACAAAACGGCTTCTTGAGCTGCTCTGGCCAACGCGTTCGAAGACTCGCCAGTCACTTCGCCCACTTGCCATCTCCCTCGCACTGCCTCATTGCCATCTCGCTCGCTGCGTAAGCCAGGTAGAAAACTCAAGCGTAGCCGAGGTAGCAACATCGTCGACGACGTCGGCAACATATTGCTGATGACGCTGGATGGCTCTCGCTCTGCTGCTGCTGCTGCTGCTGCTGCTGTCGCTGTTGCTGCCATGGCAGCCAGGTTAAGTCGCGTATGCGCCACCGGAATGCCGTGAACCCATTACCTGTACTTGTGCCTGTTGCCTGTTGCCTGTTGCCTGTTGCTTGGCCTTATGCTTATGTTTGGCCGGTGAATGTGTCTGTGCCTCGTTGGCTGGCCCGATCGACTTGGCCGCAAGACTGGCAGCAGCCACTTTGTAAGCCAAATTTATGCGTCATTTCATGCGGATCCAATGGCTTTGAGAGAGAACCTTAACTTTAACGTTGATCATCACAATGAAGATTTCTCTCTCTTGACTTTAGCCCGAAACTGAAACTGGAAGCCGTTAACACATTAGAACCTAATTTATAACGCTAGAAAACTTGTTGTTATTTCGATAACAATCTTAATTGAACCTTACGATATTATATGTGAATGAAATGCTTTGGCACTCTTTTACTTATGAATGATGAGTGCTACAGACTTTTCTGTGATTCATATACATGTACCTTCCTCGGTCAAAGAACTTTCAAATTAGTATTTCTGCATAATTATTTTTAGCAACTTTACAATGGTAAATAGGATGGTCTTTATGTTCTTGGCTCGGTGTCTAGATGAATTCTACATTTCAGTTTAAAAATAAAATTTTTGGTCCAAATTCATGTAAAATTTTTTTGTATATATACCCTAGTATTCCCATATAGGGATAGGTCTCAACTTCACCCAGTCATAACTTTGCCAAAACTCAACCGATTGTCAAAAGGATGGTCTTTTTGTTCATGGTTCGGTGTCTATATGAATTCTACATTTCAGTTTAAAAATAAAATTTTTGGTCCAAATTCATGTAAAATTTTTTTGAATATATACCCTAGTGTTCCCATATAGGGATAGGTCTCAACTTTACCCAGTCGTAACTTTGCCAAAACTCAACCGATTGTCAAAAGGATGGTCTTTTTGTTCATGGTTCGGTGTCTAGATGACTTCTGTATTTCAGTTTAAAAATAAAATTTTTGGTCAAAATTCATGTAAAATTTTTTTGAATTTTTGTTCATGGTTGGTTTTTTAGTTATGCCTTAAAATCCGAGTCAAAAAGGCGATAAATATCGATAATAAAAAACGGAAAGAGTTATCGATCATTTGAAATAAATTTGATTCGCTTATGGAATATACGAACCGATTGAGTCCAAGATCAGCTTTCCAGCTTTTGTAGTCTCTCCATGACAGACGGACAGATAGACGGACAGACAAGAAGTATAAAACAAAACCGCCAATCACTGATCATGCGTAACCCTTAAAGTCACCCATTGTGAACAAAATTGAGCTTATATCCCCCTAACGATTCTTAAGCCAACGCATCAGCACACCTCCTCGTAACGTACCCTCCCCGCTTTCATCTTTGTGGGGTTCGCACGTTGGTTTATTTTTGGAAACGCTCTTTGATTAATGATCCCTTCAAGAGCCGCATGGCGCTGACTGACCAAATTGAATTGAAGATGTTAGCGCACCACTCGACGACTCCACAGCGGCAATTAATAACGAATGCGTCAAAGTCATTTAAGCTCCGATGGGTGTCCAAATAAACGCAGCTGGTTTGCTCGATCGATTCAGGTTCTCTTATTGCCTATCAACAGCCCCGGAACGTGACTATGTGACAAAGTTATTTTAGCTGTTCTCGTTTTCATTACAATATATTTCGTATGTTGCTTATCAGCAGACACTCACCTCATTTCCAATGATCTTTGATCCAATTGCAGCAAACTAGGCCTCGATCTGGTGCCGCGCGTGGGTCCGTTGGCCGTCGATCCGCACGGCATTGGCATTGTGAAGCTCTACAATGTGCATGTGAGCAGTGCGGACAATGCCAAGGCCTCATCGGTAAGCGTTGCCCGATCCCGATCCATATATCAGCTAATAATTAATCCTTAATCATACTTTTTTAACCGCAGAGTCGGGGCACGCTGCGCAAGAAAACTCAGCGCAAGATCCTCAGCCATCATTTGTATTTCTGCATGCGGGACTTCGGACATCGCATTGGCGGCGATGATGCCGAGGTTTATTTCTTTCTCTACGATGGCAATCGTATGCGGCCCGTCTCCGAGCGCTTTCTCGTCAAGATCTCCAAGGATGGTTTTTCCAATTATATTGAAAAGCTGCACAGCAATTGCTCCGTTTTTACGGATCTCGGTAGATATCAAACCCTGCTTGCACTTAGTTTCATAATTTTATTGAATTTTATTTTCCTCGACAGGCGCCGCTGATCTCAACGAGGAACTGCATCTGGTTGCCGTTGTTATGCGTGTCGGCAAAATAATCCAATCCGATTCGATCAAGAAGACTGAGAAGAACAGCTCCTGTTTGAATGGACCCACCTATCGACGCCCGTTCGGAGTGGGCGTTCTCTCGCTGGCGGACATATCTCAGTTCGACAGCAGCCTGGAGCAGCAGTCGTCGGAGGAGCGCGAGTTTAGCTTCAAGCTGTATCAGAGCGAGGAGAAAGATTTCCATTTGCTGCCGGAGCTGATTATCAAGAAGTCCAGTGGCAAGTATTCGCCGATACAGCCGGGCAATCAGAGCACTCAGGGAATTGTCGTCTCGCTGAAGTTGCTGCACGGTGGTTTGGGGCAGGCGCGACAGGAGCAGCCGCTGCTCTTTCAGGGCACAACAATCACACGGAAAATGGGCTTTCCGGATGTGATCATGCCGGGTGATGTGCGCAACGATCTCTTCTTAACGCTGGAACGCGGCGAATTCGAACGCGGTGGCAAAAATACCGGCAAGAACATCCTGGTCACCGTTGTGGTGCTCGATGTGGCGGGCAATGTTCTCACCGACTGTTTGTGGGGCGCTTCCGGCATGGACGCACTGCCCCAATACCGCTCCATGATTCTGTACCACCAGAATGCGCCCAGCTGGAACGAAATGCTCCGCCTGAGCGTGCCCATCGATAAGTTTGCCAGCGCCCATGTCCGCTTCGAGTTTCGGCACTGCTCGACGCGGGACAAATCGGAGCCGAAACTGTTCGCGTTCAGCTTTGCCCGCCTTATGGACACCAGCGGCGCCACCCTCGGCGATGGCCAGCACGAGCTCTATGTGTACAAGTGCGAGGATCCCGCCAAGCTGCAGGCGGCCAACTATCTGCGCCTGCAGTGCCGTCCCCGCGATGCGCAGGCCAAGCTGGATTGCGGCGGCTGCTTCAGCCGCAGCTCGAAGGAGGTCTTCGTCCTCCGGTCGCTGCTCTGCTCCACCAAGTTGACGCAGAACGCGGATCTGCTCTCGCTGCTGCAGTGGCGTGCCCATCCCGAGACGATACAGGACTCGCTGACTGGTGTGCTGCGGCTCAACGATGAGGAGCTGGTCAAGTTTCTGCAGGATGTGCTGGATGCACTTTTTGCCATGTTCTCAAATGAGGAAGGCAACAGCACACAGCACTCGGGCCTGGTCTTCCACGTGCTGGTCAGCATATTCAGCCTGCTCCAGAGCAACAAGTTCCAGCACTTTCGGCCCGTGATGCACGAGTACATCGAGAATCATTTCGCTGCTGCGCTCGTCTACAAGGGTCTCATCACGTCCGTGGAGCATATGGCCGTGTTCATGACCAAGGCCGAGCATCCGGATCCCTTCCAGAAGTGCTTCGGCTCGCTGGAGTACATCTTCAAGCTGTTGATCCAGTCGCGTCGATTGTTTGCGCGTGCCACTGGCGGTCAGTACGAGGACTCGTTCAGGCGGGATCTGCACTCGCTGTTCACGGCGCTCAATGGCATGTTGGCGGTGCCCTCGTATGATGTCATCATACCCACCCAGGAGGCTCTGCTCAACTCGACGGGCGTGGTGCTCGAACAGCTGAAGGACACGCTGCCTGCGCCCGAGCTGGGCATGTTGGCGCGGAACATGCTGGATGCCATACCACGCGGTGCGCCCATACGCCTCATCCAGGCCAAGCTGCAGGCTGTCAAGGATCTGGTTTCGGGCGAGCTATTCCACGAGGATGGTGAGTTCATCGTATTCTTATTATTATTATAATTTGGATCTGCTTTCTTTTACCTAAACAATTCCCTCCTGCCATTTAGATTCGCGCACCGTTGTCCTTTCGGTGGCCTGCAAGCATCTGCGCATGCACCTCAGCCGACGCGATGAGCTGCGTCTCTGCGCCGAGATTCTCTCGGAGATTCTCAGCCAGCTTTATGAGCTGCAGCGCGAGCAGCGCGACAAGGTGACCAATACTCTGCAGCATGATCTGGACTCGCTGTGCAAGAATATTTTGGGCATACTTATACGCACCATCAGCATCATAATGGAGGGCTCCAATCCGAATCTGCCACAGCTGGTGGCCTGCCTGTTGGGCCTGCTGCAGCTGCTGGACGAGACGCACTACAAACGCTACTGGGACGAGCTGACGCCCAACAAGGATCCGCGTGACCTCAAGGACTTTCTCAGCAAATCTCTGCTCGTCTACGAGGAGCTGCTCACCCAGGACTGGTTGGTCTTCCCCACCGACTGGCTGATCATGAAGCTGGCAGCCAACGATGTGCTGCGCAAGTCTCTCGAGGAATTCGCCAAGCCGCTGGTCTATCGCTTCCTTGGCCCGCAGGCCTTCGACTCGCAGCTCTGGTGGAGCTACTTCAGCCTGGCGGTCACATTTCTGACGCAGCCCTCGCTGCAGCTGGAACAGTACAGAGAGCCCAAGCGCTTGAAGATACTGCACTCACACGGCGACATGCGTGTCCTGATGGGCTTCCAGATACTCAGCATGTGGTCGCAGCTGGGTGAGCAGAAGCTACACTTTATACCATCGATGGTGGGTCCGTTCCTGGAGGTCACCCTGGTGCCCGAGCCCGCGCTGCGCAAGGCTACCCTCTCGGTGTTCTACGATATGATGCAGTGCGAACAGGTGAGATAGCTTCTGTTCAGTTCCGCTTTAATCCCCTGAGTATATCCTTTAATCCTCAGGCCGCACGAGGTTCCTTTCGTCTGGTGGAGAGCGAGCTCATTGACAAGCTGGATCTGCTGATCAGCGAGAACAAGGGCGACGATGAGTATCGGGAGCTGTTCAGCACCATGTAAGTAGTGACACCCAGCTCTACCATATGTATATATCTCTATATATATATTATATTGTATGTGTGTGTTTTAAATGTAAATATATATATGTCTGTATAAATGTCTCACCTCAATCACTCATTGCAATCGCCATCCATAAAAAGGGAACATCTCAGCTTGGTGTAAGTTCAACTCGCATTTAATTGCTTTTGTCGTAGAAACTCCTTTATATGTTTTTAATATATATATACATATATATTTCGACTATGCCTCTTTTTAATCCTGCTTCTCCTTTTGGTATTCCTCTCTGTGCCCTTGCAGAAAACTATACATACAAAATAATACTTTTTTTTATCATATATAGCAATGTCCATTCCGTTCGTCTATATATTCATTTGTCCGCCGGACAGACAGCTTTCTGATCACCCTGAAGATCAAGCCATAAAATAACAAAACATTATTTTCATTCAAAACAACAACAACAAGTAAGAGTGTTCTTAAATATTATTATTATTTTGAACATTTTCTGGTCGTAGCCAAAAATTTTGTACTGATCGATAAAGAAGGTGACCAGTTATTTCCATTATTATTCTATTGGATGTGGCTGGAATGTCTAGGTCGCACTCTTTGGGGGAAGTCACCAGCTATCTACAAGCCAAATTGGGTGGCGCTATCTTTAAAATTGTGGGAAATATTCACCTTTTATCGATTCGCGAATCGAGGTATATCGACATGTTATCGAATTTCCAGCTTACCAGGGGGAATACAAATAAACATGCAAAGTTTCAAGTCTCTATCTTCAATAGCGCTAAAAAAAAGTTGGGCTCATCCAGACGGACAAACGGACAGCATGACGGACATTGCACAAACCCAATATACTAATAATTATACTGTAAACGTGTTTTGTGCAGTCGGTTACATCCGATTGCAATTCTAGCTTACAATCGGTAAAAATATGTTATAAATCTGCAAGGGTATCATATCTTCGGTGATTCGAATATAAGTATTCTTTTCTGTATTCCTCCCTCTGTAAACGCCTTGAATATTATCCCAAACACCAAAATTCTTCCTTTTAAGCATATTTAATTCAAATATCAATTTAATATCAGTTTGCTGGAAAAGGTGCAAACGGAGAATCCAAACTGGAAGGATGCGGGCACTGCCTTCATAGCCTCCGTTACCCGTCTGCTGGAGCGGCTGCTGGACTATCGGAGCGTGATGCAGGGCGAGGAGAATCGAGACAAGCGCATGACCTGCACCGTCAACCTACTCAACTTTTATAAAAACGAAATCAATCGCAAGGAGATGTATCTAAGGTGCCTACAATCAATCAAAGTCAATCTGTCAATCAAATCAACCAAAGTCAATCTGTCCATCATTCACAGATACATCTACAAGCTGCACAATCTGCATCTGCAGGCGGAGAACTACACGGAGGCGGGCTACACGCTGAAGCTATACGCCTCCATGCTGAGCTGGGATCGCGAAACCCAAAGCTTTGCGCCCTTCGACATCAGCGGTCAGCCGGAGTGGCAGCGCAAGGAGCGTCTCTATCACGATGTAGGCGAACACTATCCTTCCGTCGGTTATACCCGATTACACCTAATTGTTCCTCTTGCAGATACTCATGTACTTCGACAAGGGCAAGTGCTGGGAGAAGGGCATTCCACTGTGTAAGGAGCTGGCCCAGCTCTATGAGACGCGACGCTTCGACTACAACAAGCTGAGCGATATACTCATCCTGCAGGCCAAGTTTTTCCAAAATATATTGACGCAATTGCGTCCGGAGCCGGAGTACTTTCGCGTTGGCTTCTATGGCATGGGTCTGCCCCTTTTCGTGCGGGTAAGCACTGACCTGGCCACAAACCAGTTCCTTCTATTTATCCCGGCATTCTTTCACAGAACAAACAGTTCGTCTATCGTGGTCTGGAGTACGAGCGGATTGGCGCTTTTACGCAGCGATTGCAAACGGAGTTTCCCAGCGCACAGATTCTGGCCAACAATAGTCCACCGGAGGCGTCTATATTAAATGCACCGGAGCAGTACATACAGATCAGCAATGTGCGGCCGGTGGGTGATGCGCAGGCGCTGAAGACGGCCATGGTACCGGTGCCGGAGAAGATAGCCCGTTTCTACGAGGTGAACGATGTAACGCGCTTTATCTACGATCGACCCATGTACAAGGGACCCATTGACAAGGACAACGAGTTTAAGTCGCTGTGGATTGAGCGCACCACGCTGGACATTGCCAGCCCGTTGCCGGGCATCCTACGCTGGTTCGAGGTCAAGCAAAAGTCCGTGCAGGAGCTGACGCCGGTGGAGTATGCCTGCGAGATTATCAACAATGCCGGCAAGGAGCTATCGGAGCTAATTGTTCAGTATCGACGCGATCCAAAGCGAAACATCAATCCCTTCTCGATGCGACTGCAGGGCACCATCGATGCGAACGTCATGGGCGGCATCAGCAAGTACCAGGAGGCATTCTTCTCGGAACAGTTTCTCAAGTCGCCACAAGGTGCCGGCCAACAGGCCAATGTGCAGCGCCTGAAGATTCTAATACTGGAGCAGATACAAATACTGGAGCAGGCACTGGAACTGCACGGCCAACTGGCCCCGGCCGGCGTTCAGCCGCTGCACAACCGCCTGCTGGAGCGCTTCTCGCAGCTGAAGCAGAGTCTCTCCGGCATGGGCCGGCTCAAGCGTCAGCCCTCGGAGAGCATTGTGAATACACCGCTGCCGCCGCTGCCCACGGAGCAGCGTGCAGCTGCCCAGCAGCTGGCCGGTGGCCATCCGAATGCCAACTATGTGTACGAGCTGGACGAGATCTATACACGACCCGGCGACACGCTGCGCCCGGTGGAAACGATGAATTCGTATCAGACGCTCAGCAAGGAGAGCCTCAGCATACCGCTGCCCCTCGCCGAACAGGTCGATGCGCCGCCTGTGCCCAATCGGCCGCGTTCCCAGAACTTTATTGCGACCACGAACGGCGCCATGGACAGTCCGGAGGTGCCGCCCAAGCGCCAGCCCCCAGGTAGTTCAACAAATGCACCGCCCTTGCCGCCACGCGGTATTACGCCGGACAAGCGCGCCTCCAATCCGCTGATTTTCAATGATTTTGGCAGCAACAACGATGGTGCTGCACGACGTCACTCGGCACAGCAACAGCATGGCCAAAAATACTCCGTGGTGGATATCAGCTTTGATGATCCCGAGGCGGATCAGCAGCCGCACTCACTGCCGCACAATCTTCAAGACGCCGGCAACCATTTGAACGTGTGCTTTGCGCCCAACGATTTTCGCGACTCCGGCATCTCCACCACCAGCTCTCGGGAGCTGAACCAGCTGAACAATCTGAGCGAGGAGCCGTCCAGCATTTCGCTAAGCACCGTGCATCATCGGGATCATTGTCGCATCAGCTCCAATGGCAGCCTCGATGTGCACATCCATGCGGCCGCATTGAATATAACGCAGCGCGACAGCTCCACCAGTTCCTTTGACGTGGAGGATATACCGGTGCCGCCGCCACCCATACCGCCCAAGTCACTAGGCGTGGCTGCCAATGGACTGGGCGTTGGCCTCACCAGCGACGAGGCACATTCACCCAATACACATCCATCGCTCAATCATTCCATAAACAGTCACAATCTCCATCTACACAACAATCAGATGCAGCAGAATGGCGACGGCGCCGGCGATGGCTGCAGCTCCCCGCAGCATCAGCAATTGTCCAATGGCAACGGGCTGCCGGGGAGCTTCATTGCTGCGCCGGCGCCGGCTGCCGTTGAGGCGGCCAGTCAACCACACGATGGCGGCACTTTTTGAGTTACAATATGTCGCTGCCATCATCCACCCGATCAGCCGCATCAGCCACACAAGCCATCCTCGTCCACATCCACATCGGACAGCACGGTCACAGAGACGGCCACCGAGTCCTCCGACTCTAGCTCATCCACGGAATCCCTGACGCCACCGCCACCGCCACCACCGCCCTCAGCTTCGTACAATCACTTTTACTCCTCACACAGTCACAGTCACATTCACGCCCAGACGCCGGGACCGGCAGCACACTACTGTCAGGATTGCCTGTCCTCACCATCGCCGACGCCTACAATCATTACGGAACAGGCGCTGGTGCATGCCACGCCTCTGCCGGCGACAGCGCCACACATTGAACATTGCTCCTGTGGTCTGAGCTTCTCCGTACAGGCACAGGCGAACTCAATGCTGGAGGGGCACCATCAATTGGAGCAGCAGCTCAGCTGCCCGCATCACCATCATCATCATCATCACCATCACCAGCACTCCCAGACAGACTGCGCCTACGAGCCGCGCTGAGCCAAGCAGGCCACAATTACCCAGAGAGAGTGAAGATTAGTTTTTATGTGAGAACAAGTATTGTGTCGATATTAATATACATTAATCCATTTTTTTATTATTTAATTACAATTACAATTATTTGCTGGGTGCCAAATGTTCGCTGCAAATCCAAAGCACAAGTTGTAAAAACTTTAATTTAAAAGCAATTTTAATTATATGTATATCAGTTAAGGAATTATGTTGTATTTGTTTAACCAAAAGGGGAATTGTCGCTAAAGTTACTAAGTCACATCAATAATGTAAGATCTAAGATCTATTGTAAGATCTAAGCAAATAAAGATGATACAAATTCTCGATATATATATATATAGCATGCAATACATATATTGTAACTGAAAAAATCAAACTATAAACCAAAATATTCAACGCTAATCAAAATGATCATGCAAAATTTATATAAACCCACACACCGACGTAATGTGCAATGCTGTTTTTACTTTACCACTATAATATATGTATATATATATATATATATATATATATATATATATATATATATATATATATATATATATATAGATTAAATGATATTTGGTACATATGTATGTTTAAACAACATTCTAACAATTTAATCGCTAACATACATAAAACCACACACGTTTTCCAGTTTTGTACATTTTACTAAACTATATACATAATATATATATATCAGCGCAAATAATTATATTTATATACATTAAAGAAACAGAGGAAAACAATTAAATTAATCCATTTTAATTGCTGAGAAGCATACTAGTCAACAACGACAACTCGCAGAGAGTTGTACTTTAAACAATGACATTTTCGATATTTATAAAATTACTTGTACTCCTTTTAGCATATAAAGAGTATAAAAAAATATGAATTTACTAGAAATCAATAAACTACAAATCATTTTCACATACAATATATTTAATAACGGAATTTCGCAATATGCTAAAATAAAACAAAACTATATTGAATACGTAGTTTAGTTAGTTTATTTCAATCATATGCGCTATGTATATTTTAACTTAAATTGCTTATGCTATTTATTTTTTGGATACATGCTCTGCACGTGGTGTAGAATAGTTAATGGGCAGGTCCAATGCCCGTCATTTCCTTGAGCTCTTTAATCAAATGCTTATTGTATTCCTTATAATTGATGGGACTCATGGACTGCACAGTGAGCTTGTTGCGCGTCATGTCGCCATACATCTCGTTCTTGCAGCGCAATTTGAAAATATATGAAGAAAAATTAATGTCGGCAAAGATTTTCTCAGCGGCAACTGGATCGTTCTCTAGAGCCTCGCCAACCTCCTGGGCGCTGTGCTTGAGCAGCTGCTCGCCAGTTTCGCTGAAGCAGGTCACCCAGCGGTTCGATGTCCAATCCCCAATGCTCATCTGTGTACATAAACATTAAAAATTGGTAACTTTGTATTTGGTTAGAAATATAGTTGACTCACATTAATCAGCAGACGATATTTAAAATTGGGATAGGCTGCATTGCACCGCTCGCAGCGATACTGGCCATTGCCCTCGTCCACCACCTTTTTGTTACATTCAGTTTGTGGACACGCTTTGTAAAAGGCGTTCTCCTGCTTAACAATATGCACAACTGCTTTGCATTGGAAGTAGTCCGGCTTATCGCCCGAACCCAGATTGCGCATACGCGCATCCTTAAGCGTTACCCAGTCAGTGTTGAAGCTGCCGCCGCCAGTGCGTGCGGAGACCATGTTGCTGATATTATCACCGCCACCATTGTCAAACCAGCCGCGCAGCTTGTGGGCCTCAGGTATGTCTGGATTAATTTTAATGATTGAACCACCACCCATGCTGAGACTTTTCCCGCCATTGAACTCATTGATGCGCGAACCCTTCACCAATATAACTGGCTGCACGTGTCCATCGAAATTGACCGCTTCATCGCCCCACAGAGTTAGAGTGACAGCAGCATTGCTCATGTCCACCAGCGTAAGTTCACGTTTCTTGAACTCCTTGTTGGTTGTGCGTGATGTAAAGGTCTGCAGCTCACCCACATCCTTGCAAATACCAATTGTGTCAACGGCTGCTTTGTTCTCCAAGCTCGCTACCTGCGAAATGGGCACCAGATCGAATTTGATTTCGGGTATACCGCCATCGTCTGCATCATCGCACGGCTGCACCATGGTCTCGCCGGTAAAAGTCATCTCGTAATCATTTTTCAGCTGCGAATACTGTTTGTTGGCCGGCTTTAATTGGCACTTCGAGAAGAAGTAAACGTGATCCACCTCGATTAGATCATAAAATTTATCGCATTGCTCTTTGAAGGCGGTGGCGCGAATCTCGCCCGATTCATCCATTAGGTCCATGCTGAAGAGCTTGCCTTCGCCGCGTGCGTTGCTCCAGGTGCGTATGGCTGTTTTTGAAGTGACGCGTGCCTTGATAACCCACTTATTTTGATACGGACTCAGACTGGCTATGGGATGTGTGAGGCCACTGTTGAGTGTGCTGTTCATGGAGCTGTTCATAGTGTTGTTGTTGTTGTTGTTATTGTTGTAGTTGTATGACTGCTCCTTTTTCACGGGCGCACTTGCCGCAACGGGAGCAGCCTTTGGCGCCGTGTCCTGCTTGGCTGCATTCTCGTAGGTCACGGGTTCGCCAATTTTTGTTTTGACCTCATCGCCAGAATTCAGGACCGTCAACTCGGTAACAATAAGCACGCGTCTAAGAGCACACAGATTAGGCGCCGACATTATCATCTAAATTTGAATAAAAACTTACTTGCCGGAGCCCTCTTTGCCCACCATGGAGGTCATGTACTTATCCAGGCGCACAATGGTATTCTCATTGAGCAGTCCTTTCTGCTGCATTTCATTCAATTGGCTGGCCAACATGGCGTAGCTGTTGTAGTACTTGCCATCAGACATAAGCAGGCGATAACGTTCCTGATCCGAATTGGTATTAATGCGCTTGATTCCCAAAATTTGCAACACCGGCTGCGGCACATCTTCGCCGTGCATTATGCGCTGCAAGGGACGCCAAGTCCATTATAACATATAATACAACCAAGTATTCAGAAATAGTTACCGCAATAACGCCGGTGGTGAGACTTGCAATTGACGCCATTATATATAATATATATTTTTTAACTATAATATATTTTGCCAAACAATCTCAATTACAACGAATTTCACAAACGCGCAATTCCAGTGTGAGTGATGCACGAAGTGGCGGGAATTGAAGTGTGCAGATATTTAATCGATAGAGCACTGCGCTGTTAAATGAGCAACAAAAATACAACTCTGCGCACTAACTGGTATCGATAGTTCATTGACTGCAGTAGTATCGAAAAGTCATCGTAGTCTAAATGCAGGCTCGTTGTGCTCGTTTCTGTCGTTTCTGCCTCGTTTGCAAATTAAAATAGTTTGCTTATCGTGCGGATTTGTTGTCGCATATGGCTACAAAGTTACGAAAATCTGATTAAAAGTGCAACTGCTGAGAAAAGTATGTTAAAATAAGGAAGAAATCTACACAAAAATTTTCAGCTGCCAATACGAAACAAGGCACAAAGAGCAAATAAAAGAAACAATGAGCGAGCGAAACAGCAGCCTTAAGTGTGATAGCTAGTTCAACTCTTCTTTCCAAATAAAACAAAACAAATGAGAAACAAAGGATAGAAACCCCGAAAACTCCGCACACACACGCACACAAATACATACAATAGGAAGAAGAGCAGATGATGAAGCAGGCAAAAACTGGCCGATGTACGACAATAAAATTATTATAATGTACAACTGCAAACTTTTATCTTGATAAATGAGTGTGGAAAATTAACTGTAAACTAAGTGCTTAGTTTGCAGCAATGCATGTGAACTACAAGTGAAAGGAGAAAATCCGTCTCCATCGGCTCATAAAACTGTTTCTGTGTCTGTCTGACTGTGTCTCTCTGTGAGTGAGTGTGTGTGTGCAGTGTAGAATTGGATTTGGGATTGGGGTTGGTAAATTTTGTAAAGTGATAAAAGCCACACAACGTTTTTTACGCTGCATCTACCCCCCATCCTGCAGCTAGAATAAAAATACAAATATAAATTAAACAAAAAAAAAACATGCCCAGCGCATCTTTCACATCGTCGCGCACCTATGTGCGCCGCTCCAGGCGAAAAGGAGCCAATCGCATTGCTATGCCAAATCGTCCCTCTGGCAACATTATGGATCCCATGCTGCAGCAGTCCGTGCACGCCCAGCAAAACAATGGCGCATCTACCAGCACAGCCTCCGCCTCCACCTCCACCTCCGCAGCTCAAACGGCAAATAGCAATAGCTCCAACAACAACAACAATTCTGCTGCTGGCAGCGGCAACTCCGCCGAGTACTTTGACAGCGGGCAGTCCACAAGCAGCGCCGCCGCCGCAGGCAGCAGCAGCAGTTCTGCCGGCACGACAGGACCTGGCCAGATCCAAAATCAAAGTATGAGTAACATATACAATGCTGTGCAGATAATGGATACCTCGGACGGCAGCTCGGCACTGGCGAGCACCTCGTCAGCGGCCGGTCCCAGCAACAGCAATAGCAACAGCATCACCTGCAATTCCAATTTTCCCAGCACATCTGCTGGCAGTCAGAGCAACAGCAGCGCCTCCTGCTGCCATCAGTCGCCATACGATCTGCGTCGCAAGATATCCGCTGCGAATAATCACGATCAGTGGTGCTCCTCTGGAAATGGCGCTGGCCCTTCGGTGGCCATAATGGTGGGCCCAGCTAGCAGTTCACCGCCCCTTTTGAATCCCAGCACATCACCTGCCAGCTCCACAGCGTCCTCAGCTTCATCCTCGTCATCATCGTCGTCGTCGTCATCATCGTCATCACCCTCGGCCATTGTGCAGGCACCGTCGACCAGCGCCACGTTTCCCGTTAACAACGCGCCCACAACGGGTGCCACGCTTGCCCAGCCACCGAACGTGCACAGCTCCGTGCCGCAGCAACAGCATTGTGGTGCACTGCCGGTGGGCGGTGCGGCGGCGGTTATCGAGGAGAACAATTATATGTTGCCGGCGCGCAAGCGCTCCCGCCGCCTTTACACTCAGAGCGGGGAGACGGACACGGCCGCGGTGCCCAGCACGGAGGCGGGCAGCGGCGGCGGTGCGGCGAGTGGAGGCGGACCCACAGCCGCCCAGTATTTGCAGTATGAGCTGGCCGATGAGGTGCTGCTGGCCATATTCTCCTACCTGCTGGAACAGGATCTGTGCCGGCTGGCACTGGTTTGCAAGCGCTTCAATACAATTGCCAACGACACGGAGCTGTGGAAGCGTCTCTATCAGTCTGTGTTCGAGTACGACTTGCCGCTGTTCAATCCGGAGCTGTGCAAGTTCGTCTTCGAGAAGCCTGAAGAGTCGGAGTTTGCCAATCCGTGGAAGGAGAGTTTCCGCCAGCTCTATCGCGGCGTCCATGTGCGCCCCGGCTACCAGGACAGGCGACATCCCGGTCGCAGCATTGTCTTCTTTAATACCATACAAGCCGCTCTCGACTATCCCGAGGAGCGGGCCGCCGCAGCTTTTGCCTCGGGCTCTAATGCCGGCGCTGGCGCTGGCAATGGCAATGGCAATGTCAATGCTGGTCTCTCCAACACGAGCAGCGCCGGCAGCGGCGGTAGTGCCGGCGGCGCCAGCGTTAATGCCTTGGCCAACATATACGAGGAGAATGTGCCACCTTCGGAGCATCCAGGACCATTGATATTCTTGCACGCCGGTCACTACAAAGGGGAGTATCTGTTCATTGACTCCGATGTGGCGCTTGTGGGCGCAGCGCCCGGCAATGTGGCCGAATCGGTGGTGCTGGAACGCGAGGCCGGCTCCACAGTGATGTTTGTGGAGGGCGCCAAATACGCCTATGTGGGCTACCTGACGCTCAAGTTCTCGCCAGAGGTCACATCCACGGTGTCGCATCACAAGCACTACTGCCTTGACATCGGCGAGAACTGCTCGCCGACCGTGGACAACTGCATCATACGCTCCACGTCGGTGGTGGGTGCCGCTGTTTGCGTCGGTGGCGTTAGCGCCAATCCCGTTATACGCAACTGCGACATTAGCGACTGCGAGAACGTCGGCCTCTATGTGACGGACTATGCCCAGGGCACCTACGAGCACAACGAGATCAGCCGCAACGCCTTGGCCGGCATCTGGGTGAAGAACTTCGCCAGTCCCATAATGCGTGAGAATCATATTCATCATGGCCGCGATGTGGGCATATTCACCTTTGAGAATGGCATGGTAAGTTTTCATTTGATAACCATAAGATCAATATGTCTTAAAAATATAATGGTAAAATATAGTATAGGATAGATTTTAAAAAACTTTGTTGGAATGAGAGCAGAGCAAACAAAAACCTTTCAAGTTTTCCGTTGAAAGCAATAAATTAATGAGATCACGTGTAGATTTCATATGCTTTTAAAACCTTTTTTTATTCAAGAGACAAAACACTTGATAATAAATAAATAATGGTTCTAATGCAAAAAGAATTTTAAATTAATATTTGTTTTAATTTTTAATCTATACCTAATAAAGATTTTATAGATTAAATGTTTTAAAACAATATTATGTTCTCAATAGCGATAAATTTTTAATTATAACATCTGCGCAACCTTTCTAATATAAAAATATTAAAAATTTTTTTAAAATAACTCTTTTTAACTTAAATCAGCTCTCTCACGTTGTCACATGTGAAGTTAATGGTTTATACAACAGATTAGGTCACAACTAATCTAGTTTAACCGTTCACTTTAAGCAAATTTCATTTGTTAAGTTAAACTACATCTGGCAACAAGTTGTATTATGGCCATAATTACATTGATTACTATCATTTCAGGGTTATTTTGAGAAGAACGACATACATAATAATCGCATCGCAGGCTTTGAGGTCAAGGCTGGCGCCAATCCCACGGTGGTCAAGTGCGAGATACATCACGGTCAGACGGGCGGCATCTATGTTCACGAGAATGGACTGGGACAGTTTATCGAAAATCGAATACACTCGAATAACTTTGCAGGTAAGTACGAGTCATACCAGAGAACTGAAAAAATCTGCATGATCGATAAACATGATCGATTTACAAAATCAAAGTAAAGTAAACAAAAATAATAAGATATCGATAATATCGATGTTTTTTAAATTGAACACTTTATATCAATATGATTTTCCTACAAATTAACTATTATATCTTACAGGTGTTTGGATAACATCCAATAGTAACCCCACCATACGCAAGAACGAGATCTATAATGGTCATCAGGGCGGCGTCTATATCTTTGGCGAAGGTCGCGGCCTAATTGAGCACAACAACATCTATGGCAACGCATTGGCCGGCATCCAGATACGCACGAACAGTGATCCGATAGTGCGGCACAACAAGATCCATCATGGCCAGCACGGCGGCATCTATGTGCACGAGAAGGGTCAGGGTCTCATTGAGGAGAACGAGGTGTACTCGAATACATTAGCCGGTGTGTGGATAACCACGGGCAGTACGCCAGTGCTGCGACGTAATCGCATCCACTCCGGCAAACAAGTGGGCGTCTATTTCTATGATAATGGGCATGGCAAGCTGGAGGACAATGACATCTTCAATCATCTGTATTCTGGTGTGCAGATTCGCACTGGCAGCAATCCGGTGATACGTGGCAACAAGATCTGGGGCGGTCAGAACGGCGGCGTGCTGGTATACAATGGCGGACTGGGCCTGCTCGAACAGAATGAGATTTTCGATAATGCAATGGCCGGCGTGTGGATCAAAACCGACTCGAATCCCACACTGAAACGCAATAAAATCTACGATGGACGCGATGGTGGAATTTGCATATTCAATGGCGGCAAGGGTATACTCGAGGAGAACGACATTTTCCGGAACACGCAGGCGGGCGTGCTGATCTCAACGCAATCTCATCCTATACTACGAAGGAATCGCATCTACGATGGACAAGCGGCTGGCGTGGAGATCACCAACAATGCAACAGCTACGCTGGAGCATAATCAGATATTTAAAAATAAATTCGGTGGCCTGTGCCTGGCCAGTGGCGTGCAGCCCATTACGCGTGGCAACAACATATTCAACAATGAAGACGAGGTGGAGAAGGCCGTTTCAAGCGGCCAGTGCCTGTATAAGATAAGCAGCTATACATCCTTTCCAATGCATGACTTCTATCGCTGCCAGACCTGCAATACAACGGATCGGAACGCCATATGCGTGAATTGCATTAAGAATTGTCATGCCGGACATGATGTAGAGTTCATACGACACGATCGGTGAGACAACTCATATTTGTTTTCTTTTTTTTATTCTATTATCTAATATTTCTTTTGGCGGCTTGCAGTTTCTTTTGTGACTGCGGTGCTGGCACCCTGTCCAATCAGTGTCAGCTGCAGGGCGAGCCCACGCAGGACACGGACACGCTTTATGACTCCGCTGCGCCCATGGAATCGCATACACTGATGGTTAACTAGGGCAGCAGCGACAGCGGCGGCATTACCAGTATCAGCAAAAACACTCTAATGGTATTTTATGTTTTCAATTAAGCCCACAAGCTCTCAACTGTTTAGACTTTAAGGCGCTATCGCTATCACGACTAAAAACCCTCTCCCACACAAGTGTTGCTGTACATATTCACAAACACACACGCCCAGGCCCACCACCCACACACAATAATACAATTGATTGTATATAAATAATAATTAACCTGCGTTCAAAATTTAACTCAATGTGCAATTTAGTTTAAACCAATTTATGCAAACAATTCAAAATAGGAATATTTATGAAAACAAAAAACTTCACCTGTCCAATTTCCACCACTGTCACAACGAAACAAACAAATACAATTTCTGAAAAATGCATTTCTTTTTGTACCAGAAACGAGATAGAAGAATGAAGAAATGAGCAAAAGATTAAGGGTGATAAACGAGAAGCAGTTAACGAAAAAACCCAGTGAAGAAACAATTTTGTAATTTAGCTAAGTAGATTTGTTTTTAAATTCCATCAATTTTTAAAGTTAAACTAAAACTAAAGTGAAATTTAATGAAATGAAGTGTATTTTAAGCCGTAGACAAACGACAACAGCTACAACAATTCGAAAAGCAATTTTAAGTATTAATAACAAATTAGATAAACGACAGCAACCGCTTTTTGCTTTAGAAACAAAACTAACAAACATACATAAATATACATATATATATATATATATATATATATATATATATATATATATAAATATATTGACAAATATATATATATATATATAACTAACTATATATAAATACAGTTTACAGAATCAAAAGCGTTTACCAGCATTAAATAATGAGCAATATTTCATGTCTAAATGTCAAATTTACAGCGAAAAGCATAACGAATATGTGTCATTTTAGCCACTTAAGCTTAAAGAAAACTACTGTTACTGTTTGCGGGGAGTAAGAGGCGGTTGCCATGCCCCATACAGAGTATTCGAATTATGCAAACTTATTATTTTAACTATAATCCGTAATAATAAGTATATATATATAATAATATATATATATGTGTCGTGTATGTATGTAGAGATACACACCAACTAGTTTTTATATATATACGCAACGTAGATGAGTTTCAATTTAATGATTTGCGCGTTTTAAACCTCTTTTTAAGAACTAATTAGTTTTGTTTTTCTATATATTTTTATATGTTGCCAATATGTTTATTTATGTTACATTTTGCAATTCGCTTGTTTTTCAAACATATTTTTATATTTTTTTTTGCCTAACACAAATAACATTAATGAACAACAATTTAAATTTAACAAAACAAGAAAAAAAACAAACATATACATAATATACATATGCTATATATACATACTTTAATTATCTCAATATAGGGGGGTAAAATACAATACAAACACACAAATTCACAACCACGTACATATTTCAAGTATATAAGCGTACTTTTACTAACATGAAATGAAATGATAGAGTTGTGCATACTACTTATACTACTTTATACATATATGTATTTGTATTTCGATGTAACCAGAAGCAACGACAATTTTGAATTGTAAAACACACACACTTAGACACACACATACACACTCACAGACACACACCATACAACACCTATATTATGTAGAAATGAATTTTAATGTGTTACCTACGCATCGCCGGCGTCGTCGTCATCATGGTCGTCGTCGTCGTTGTCGTCGCCATTGAATTGGACTCACAGACAACAAACTAATTATACATATACCAGGTATAAGCTAAAATTATATTTGAAATTATTTCACAAAAAAAAAAAAAACAAAAACAAAAAATCTTCAAAAGCTATTTTTAATATTTTGACTCCGTTTTAACCATTTATTTAATCAAGTGGTCTGTCATATGCCATTTAAATGTTTTTGTTGGCACACAACATACCAACAATGCTACAATGATTGGCCGCCTTGGCATATTGGATGGGCCCCAAGCCTAGGTCATCCTTTATGCTGGGATTACAGTAGAAGGGCAGCAGATACTTAACTACATTCTCTTTACCCAACTGGCAGGCATAATGCAGCGCAGTGCGACCGGTGCCATCAACTACGTCCAGATGAGCGCCCGCTAAGCGATACGACTCCATCCGTTCGACTTTGTCCTGCTCGGTCAGGACGCGTAGTTGCTCTGCCACCAGAGTCGGCTCATCAGGTAGCACGGCGCCGTTCTTTAACAGGAGTTCGATTACCTCGCGGTTGTCCGTGTCGATGGCCTCGTGCAGCGGCGTGCGATTAAATCGATCGGTCAAGTCTACTGGACAGCCGGAGTCCAGCAGCCACTGAATGCAGCATTTTTTGTCCATATAACAGGCCAGATGCAGAGCAGTGCGTCCCTCTGAGTTCACATCACTTATGTTGGCGCCGTAATTTCGTAGATTTTTGAGCTTCTGCACATCGTCCTCCCTGACGGCCGCCTCGACCAATGCCGGAAAGAAAGTGGAGCACATTTGATCCTTTTCCCTGCTGTTGGATACATGGAGTGTGCGTGCAACGCCCTCGATCAAGTCGATGTCGGTAATTTTTGTCTCTTTGTCGCTGGTCATCTCGCCGCGCAGGCTTAACTGCATCATCCTCTTCTTCGTGTCCAAATCCCATTCCGTTCTGCCAAGTACGTAGGCCAGCTTTGTGAGCGCCGCTTCCTGTGTTAAATCGCAGCCCGCCACCACACCTTTATCCATCCATGCGCCCGTTTCGTACCCGGGCATAACCGACCCATTCGAACATTGCGTTACATTGACAATCAGCATACCACGCTCGACCGCCTGTGAGATTGCGCACAATAGTCCCGCATTGGTTGACGGTATGTTACCGGCACCGAAGCTTTGTATAACGGCGCCCTTCATTGGCTCGCTGAGAACGGCGCGCACCACCGCAGGAGTGATGCCCGGATAGATGCGCAACAGGCCCACATTCGGCTCCAATTCCGTTTGCACTTTGAATGCACCCAGATTACAGGGTCGAAATATCTGGCGGCCGTTGATATCAATATTTATGCCAACTGTGCCGAGCGCCTCTTGGTTGGGTGAGTCAAATGCGAGAAAGGACTCGGAGCTTATCTTGGTTGTACGGCAACCACGCAGTACCCTGTTTCCAAAGAAAATCAGCACCTCAGGTATGTCGTGGTTCCCCGCTATCAGCAGGGCGCCAATAAAGTTGTCGTGACCATCGGATCGCATCTCTAAAATGGGCATTCTTGCGCCGGTAACCACAACGGGCTTGCCCAGGTTCTCAAAAATAAAGGCCAAAGCCGATGCGGTGTAGGCCATGGTGTCGGTGCCGTGCAGTATAACGAAGCCATCGTAACTTTCGTAGCGCTCCTATAAAAGAAAGCTGAGCTGTACATGAGTCTAGATGGGAACTGGTGTTAAACATACGGCCACATCCTTGGCAATGCGTTGCCAGTCATCCAGACTCATGCAGCTGGAATCCAACAGAGGCGCATATTCCGTTATGTCATACACAATCCGACGTGCTGCTCTCTTAAAAGGGGGCAGCACCAAAGGAGGCTCCTCTGGACAGCCGCAGGTCGGTATATAGTTGGGGTCGTGACAGCTTAGATATGCGCGCAGTCGGTTGCACAGTTCATTTTTGATAGTCACCAGCTCTAACAAATAATTTATAAACCGTTGGTGCACTTGCAATAATACAGTTACTTACCACCATTTTCATTGCGAATCATGCCAATGGTGCCGCCAGTGTAAATCACATGCACGCGCGCTTCACTGCACGGATTTTTGAGGGACGCCATTTTTTCTAACTGCTCCTAGCAGCCGCTAATAATTTTGAAATGTCGGTTTAAAAACAGAGTGTCATAAATATTCAAAGTAAAACAACATTTTAAGGCAACTGTCAAAATTCAAATTAACTGTGTTGCTAGATTGACAGGAGATTACAGCCCTGCTTATGTTAAGACTGAGGGACTGTTATTTTAAACTATAAATTCATATAATTAACCATCAGAAATTTAAGACACTTAAAATGGGAAAACACATTTTATTTGTAAATATATTTTGCTTCAATTTATTTAATAAATTCTGTTAGCTTCTACAATAAACAATTTAACAGTTTCGAACAGTGTTAATAACAGCTTTAGAAATGTTAATTTTACACGTAAACATGTGAGCTATATTTATACATTCGTATGTGCATACAATGTAAACAAATTGGGCCGCGTTAAAAGCGGCATTCGCATTCGCCGGGGCCAAACAAATCATTAATAGGAACATTAGCATAAACTTTTTGGCGTTGATTTACAATTGTGCGAACACGTCAGCCGGTAGTAAAATGAATATGCTTGTCAGCTGCAGACAACAGCAGGCGTGTGAACTCAATTTGCTCAGTAGATCAACGGGGACGCCCTTAGGATCGCTGCTAAGCGCAGACGTGACGTCACGTGCTTCTTAACATGAGCAGCGCACCTGCATAGCGCTCGAACCCATGCCATGCAGCCATAGAGGCTATCCTGGAGTTTAAGACTTGCGGCTAGAAATTGCGGTGCTGCTCAGGATTCACGAGGTGATGATGTTTTAATTAAGATAGAAACCAACAATTTTCTGCACGTTGTTAATTAATTAGAACAACAACAATGGACTGATGCGAACAGTTGTCGCCAATGTCTGCCAAAAAAAAAAAAGAAAAAAAAAAAAACACCAAAACAAAAAAGATTGAAAAGAACGAAGCCACAGCATGCAACAGCAACATAAACGTCCCAGCAAGAACGGCAGCAGAATATTTGTTACAATTGAGCAATTTGCTAGTTCTGCGTTACGTATAGGCAATATTAAAAATAAAGTACGAGCGCCCGGCCGAGGGAAAGCCAAGAGCACATAGCCTTGTTGCCCCGCCCAGAGTGCGGCCAATCGACTAGGAACCGTTTAGAAGATGAACAAACGCGGCATCGTCATTGTGTGCATCATTGCCACGCTGCTGTGCGCGGCGCTCGGTGCCAACTTCTACTTCATGTACTACCTCAATGCCGAGGAGGGGCACCTGGCCAGCGTGCGTGCGCTGGAGAACATGATCCGGCACAAGATTCGCCATCTCAAGCCGGCCTATCTGAATCGTAATCCGCGCTTCTTTATGTTTCGCAACAAGCTGCTTAAGAACTACAAGCAGGCAGCGTACGAGAACGCCAGCGTTCTCTGGGAAATAGCCAATTGGGTGAGTCATTATCAATATATCAATCATACTCAACACTCAACATTCCCTTGCAGTGGCCGCAGGAAAATGAGATCTATCCATTGTATGACTCATCGATGGGCCAGCTGCTGAAAACTCTGCGGGAGGAGCCAATTACAAGGGCTAACAATCTGGCACGCGGCACGCAGTTGAAGTTACTGTTGCGTCTGAGCCAGCAGCAGAAGGTGATCTTCAAGCCGCAATGGTATCCGCGCGACTTTGTGATCGAGGGCGTCGTTTACAGCGGCAAGGATCGACATGTGGCGGAAGTGTATGCCTTTTATCTGGGCGCCGTGCTAGATCTACGCTGGACACCCATTGTCGTGGGTCGTGTGGTTAATCTTAAGGATGAGCTTTATGCTCATGGCGATCAGGAACTACAGAGCACAATCAAGATCGAGGTAGATGAGGATGGTAAGGAGACATATTGCTTGTATGGCAAGTGTCACTATTGCAACGAGGATGAGACTGTCTGCGGCGATGATCAGCACAACATTGAGGGTGTCATCATTTATATTGTACCAGGCACGCTCGCCAAACGCCGCTCGCCCTGGCAGCGTACCTACAAGGAGGACAAGCGAGCAGTCTGGGAGGATGATATGACCTATTGCAAGTAAGAACAGTTACTTTAGCTTAGTGGATTCTAGCTAAATTCGTTTTTACTGTTTAGATCGCTTAAAAACAAAATGGAAACTATTCGCCTGCTGGACCTTATAGATGTGGCAATTTTTGACTATCTCATACAGAATGGTGATCGCCATCACTATGAGACGCGAGAAGAGCGTGTGGTGCTCATCGATAATGGCAAGGCATTTGGCAATCCCAACAAAGACCATCTGGATATTCTGGCACCGCTCTATCAGTGTTGTCTGTAAGTATAAACTTGGTTATCCTTGATATTATGATCTGAGTTCGATTTTTTTCTTTAATTTTTTCTAAGCATACGGAAATCCACATGGGATCGCCTGCAGGTATTTTCCGGCGGTGTGCTTACTGAAATTGTGGATCGTCTATCCAAGCAGGACGCTCTCTACCCGCTCATCACGGATAAGCACAAACGTGGCGTTGAGAGAAGATTATTAGTTGTATTCGCGGTGGTGGAGTACTGCATGGACAAGGAGGGTGATAAGATGTTTAAAACGCTCTAGTTACAGTTTTAATTAACTAAGGCCTAGGTTGTTATTAGATTTAGTAAGCAGCTTGCCAAAGTCAAGATGCACGTAATGAAATAGATTAAAACAATGAGCAATTTCCAAAAAAAAAAACTTACTCCTGCAGATCAATTGAAATAATTGTTATGCACACAATTAAATTTAATTTAATGTCACAACGCATTGTAAATGCGTTTAGTTTAGTTTTATTTATATTTAAGATTGTTGCCTAGTATAAACAGAATACACACTCAAGGAAAAACCAACGAAATGTTAAAATTGTAGTTTCCTTAACTACACAGTGCGGTCTGGTAAATTTGTTATTTTATTTCTTTCGCTCCTTATTAAGTTTGCTGAATGTAAACAATTTATTAAACTGTTTATTGTTTCGATTGTTGGGTCGACTCTGCAATAGATAAAAAAAAATCGGTTAGATGATTATAATTAGTTTTAATTAATGTATAACTTACTTTGCCGCGAATTTGTGATTTCATCTCTGTGCCCTGTGCGCGTTTTGCGCCGCCTTGAAATTGGCGGAAGTCCACATTTTTATAGTCAAAGTTTTGTACCGTACCGGTATTTGTGGGCAATTGCACCGGTTTATTAGAGCTTTGTGCCGCCTGCATTCGAGCCTTGGCTTTAAAGCGTTTATTCTTTTCCTGTCGTTTTTGCTGGCGCTTGCTTAATACAGGTGTCGGACTTGCTGTGTCACTCTTCTCGATAGGCACTTCAATGACACTATCGTCCTCGCTTTCGTCCACATTTTGTACCAGATCTTTGGCAGGCGCCGGCTCGTTTTTAACAGCTAATGGCTTTGTGCTGATTTGGGAAGTGCTGGGCTTGGCGTTCTCATTTTTGGCCCGTTTCGGCTGGCTGGGTAGCTGCTCTGTTGCCGTTGGAGGCTGAGACTTTCGTTTCAGCTGCTCCTTCAGCGGTAGATCATATAGAGGATCTTGCTCCTCCTTTGGTGCCAGTTCCAACTTGATGTTTGCTGGCTCTGGCTCCGTAGGACACAGGCGACGCTTGAGCAGCTCATCGTTTTCCCGTGCAGCCTGCTCTATTTTCTGCTGTTGCATAAGCGGCAAAATAGCCAGATAGCGCTTGTAGGGCATTCGCAGTGTCTGACTCTCCTTGCGGGCGTGCAGCCAACGCAACTGCTCTGCCTGTGTTGGGACCGCCGGTCTTTCGAATAGTGAAAGTGCCGGAGCAACCAATGACACCTGAGGCGCTTCGAGTTTAGGTTTAACCGAGCGCGACAATTTGCCCGTCATGGTGCGTCCAAGTAGCGTGGGCAGATCATCGCGCGTCTCCTCCTGATGCGAAAAGTCGTGTGGGCAGTTCAGTTTGCTGTTGAAATCCTTGGTGGTCGGTGATAAATGTACAGGTGCATGGATGCCACTGCGCGCTTCTAGTATGGGCTGCAAATAGCCAAAGAAAGCAAAAAATGGGGTCTGATTAACGCTAAGTTCTTATTTAAAAATAAAGTTACAATTAGATGCCATCTCAAATTTGAAAGACAATCAGCATAAAGCCGAAACCGTTTCCGGCCACACCGCTGGATTGTCCCGCGGAATCGTCACCTTCAACACGGTTGCGACTGGGAAACTCACTTTGACCAGGGGTTGCTCACGGGCGCGCAGAACAATTTGATGCAGCGTGTGCAGTTGCTGGCGCACCAGCGGAGGTATGGGATTGCAGCAGGCCAATATTCCTTGCATTTCACGGGGCAAACTCTCGGCAATCTGAAGCATCATATGATTGGGCAACACATAGCCATAGCTCTCGTCCTCTTGCCGGGCGGTTGTATCGCGCCACGCAAAGATTCCGCGCAGTGCATACAGCTGGCGATTGTCAAACGAGCGCTTCGTCTTGCGCACCAGATCTAGATGTGAATCCGGTCCAATGTGCGGCTTCATGTAGCGCTTCTTACAAATCTCCGTGCTCATCTGATAAACCATGCGCAATGCTTGCGGCTGTCCTTGCTCCGCTTGCAACAAATCATTCGTCAGCCGCTCATACACGTAGATAAGATGGTGTGTGTCCTGGCGCGCATAGTCAATCAACTTCTGTGGCAGTGGGCGCATGCGCCAGTCAGCTAGCTGTAGGCTCTTGTCCACATCCAGATCCAGATAATGCTTCAGCAAAAACGCCAAGGATCGTCGCGCCATGTTCAAGGCAACCGCTGCACGATGTGTGTCAAACATGTTGACTATGTATAGGGAGAGATCCCGTTGCAGCCATTCGATATCTTGATCGGCGCCGTGCAGTATCTTGAGCACTTTGGGATCTGTGAGAACGAGATTCAGAATGTGCATGTCCTCGCGCAAAGTAAGTGTATCGAAAATATAGTCTTTGGTCCGCGTCGACATCTGTACCAGACAAGTAATTCCCATGAATGTTCTATACGAGTGGTGTTCCACATCAATTGCTATCTGCGGCGCCTGTCGCAGCTCCTCCAGCGCCAGCTGCAGCTTTTCCACATTGTCCACCAGTAGCAATTCGGTTTCTGCTAATGGCAGCGGCAACACTGGCGTTTGCTTCTGCAGCTGCTCCATGGGTGGCTCGAATTTCATTAGTTCGAACTCATATGGATGAAGAAAAGATACGATGTTGCCGGCCTCATCATATTCGGGCAGCAGCGCCAAGGGTTTCAACGAATTTGGCTTTTCCGTAAGACGTGGCTTAAACGGATTTTGCGAACTATTATCGACGGGCACCTTGAACTGCATTTGGGGCCGCATTATATTTTGCGCCGTGAAGAGACGTGCCGAAACCACGCTGCGCACAGGTGTGCCTGAAGGTGCACTATATCGATTCCAGCTACCAGCCCGTGGCGTCTCTTTGGCAACCGTCGATGCCGCATTCGATGTAGACTGAACATCAACCTGTGTCTCGACTTCCAGGTGATTGTTGCCGCGTCGCACGCCGCTCATAATGTCCAGATTGGTAGTGATTCGCTCAAACAGAATATCATTACATTCCTGCACCATTTCCAATTGCTCATCGCCTTGACGCCTATGTGTTTATAGAAAGCTTGTGAAATTACATATACATGTTAAATGCTATACAACAGTTGAATGGTAGCCCACCGTTTAATGTCGCCCTGTATTTTCTCCGCCTTAAGAACCTTGTTAATCAAGCCCAGCACTCGCTGTGACTGCTCCTCCAACATGCGTGCATAGCCCGGGTAGCTGAGATAAAGCGAACGCGCCGCACCCTGTGGAAACTCATTACAGCAGCGTGTGGCAGCTAAAACATTGCGATACGCCGCCTAATGATGTTCATGTCAAGTTAATCATGTTAACATGTTGCTGTGCACACGCACTTACCGTTGTGAAGCTGGCCAAGTCTGTGGGCTCTGCGGTGCCCTGGGAAGTAGATGGTTGTTGGGCATTGACGTCTTCTTCTGACTCCGGTTCAGCCTCAGTGTTTGGTTTTGTTGGCTGCGGCATTGTGTCTATTTATTTATTTTAACTTTTATATTATGTGGACACTGTGCAGGCTTGCTGGTCCGATGAATAGTTGGTTGGCTACAAAAAATGTGCGTTTTTCTTCTTCTTCCAAAAGAATTGAAAACACCGATAATTTAGGGTTGTCAATACTACTACCAGCGGCAAAATTTTAGAAACTCATTGAAATGATAAACTATTTAGAACGATCCAATTCGAGCTAGCCGTTAAAATTTACAGCGTAATAAATTAAAAAAATATTATGAGAGATTGAATTGATTTCGACAAACACATCATGTTTTTGATCTGTCAATATCAAATAGCCCAGGCTATCTTTATCGTAAGCGAATCGCCTATCGGATCTATCGTTAAAAAGCCGAAGTTTGACTGCCGTTCCTGTACAGAATGTACTCATCAGCTGCGCCGGCATCGATGCCAAACCGAAAATCAAATTCGCTGTGCTAGCCATCTGAACAAAACGTAATTATAAAGCTATCTATATAATACTACGACAACCAATCCTATCCTTAACTCAACATAACAACCCCCACCTCTACTACATCGTCATGTTGGACTTGTACAGGCGCACAGTAGCTCGCTTTCCACTGGGCAATGTCAGTTATATGTTTGCCTATGGCTCCGGCGTCAAACAGCAGGTGGGCTACGAGAAGATTGGCCAAAGGCTGGATACGAAAAGTGTACTCGATTTAATATTGTGTGTGCGTGATTCACTGGGCTTCCATGCGGAGAATATCTATCGTCATGCCAGTCATTATTCGGCACTGCGTCACCTAGGTCCCAAATTTGTGACTCAATATCAGGAGAGTTTGGGAGCGCGCGTCTATTTTAATACGCTCGTGCCGCTACAGGATCTTGGCATAACTATTAAATACGGTGTGGTAAATGAGGATCATTTAATTGACGACTTGCTTCATTGGCGGCACCTCTATCTAGCCGGCCGCTTACAAAAGCCGGTCACTAGTCTCGTTGATCTTAACGAAAGTCCACGCGTCAAATCTGCCATGGAACGTAATCTGCTGTCGGCCTGTCAAGCTGCTCTGTTAATGCTCCCCGAAAAGTTCACCGCCTACGATCTGTTCCATGTCATAGCCGGGCTCAGCTACAACGGCGACTTTCGCATGATCTTTGGCGAGAATAAGCAAAAGGTGCGCAACATTGTCCAGCCGCAGTTGTCGGAGTTCTTTGAACTCTACCAGCCTACCATGCGGCAGCTGTCGAAATACTTGGCCGTCAATATGCATGGACACGAACCGGGCTCACTAAAGCCGACGATTGTATTTGAGCAGGATAAATCTCTTTTGGCCACGCGTTATCACCTACGCCACCTGCCCACGGAGCTGCGCGACCGCCTGCAGCGTAATGCTGCCTACCGCGGTGACTACATTGATGTGATAGAGTATCTGGCGGTGGCCCCGATGCTATCCAAAATTGTCCAAGTCTCGATTAACGACATTGTCTGGCGCAGCAGCATCACACAGTCGCTCAAGAATATCGCCTCTGCGGGCATCATCAAGTCCCTAGTCTACAGCTACCGCAAGGCTCAAAAGACGTTTACTGTTTAAGTTGCTTCCAGCCATCTACAATAGGCTCACTAATCTTAATCTTCCCTGCCAATTATTTTCTATGTTCTGCATCGCGTGCCGTTCTGTTAATTAATTTTAAGGCCCAAAGTTGTTGACATCAAAGAGAACATGTAGTTAAAATTAAAAGTAAAGCTATTGAGTTGTCATTGCCAGCAATTTTGCCAATTTCAGAAGCCATGTCCAGCGATTCGAGTAGCTCCAGTTCCGAGGAGCGCAGGCGCAAGCCCAAACACAAAAAGGCTGGCCGAGACGTCGACAAGAAGCAGAAGAAATCGAAAAAGCACAAACATGACAGGCGTCATAAGGAAAAGAAGCACAGAAAACGGAACGAACCGCCGGAGCAGGAACAACTGCCAGTGGCGCCAGCTAGACAGCTGTCGGAGGTGCCTGACAGTGCCGATGCCTTTGGGCCCGCCTTGCCGCCACATTTGCTGAGGGATGCAAATTCTGATATTGAGCCACAGCCACAGCGACCGATGGTCATAGGCCCGGTGATGCCCAGCCATCTCGCGGAAGCAACAATAGTTCAAAGTGATCCCCACAAAAGCGACGCAGATGACAATGACGATGACGATGACGATGTGGCAGGCATGTTTGGACCCATGCCAAATGCCACGCAAGTGGAACTGGAGGAACGCGCGCTGGCTTTAAAACTAGCTGCTTTGGAGGGCGGCGGCTTGGGCGGTCCTGCAACAGATCAAGATGTGCGTGAAGAATGGATGCTGGAGTTGCCCGAGGTGGGTCTGAAGGGCGGCTTGGCAGCTCTCAACAATATGAAGCGCACATTTTACCAGGGCAAGGAGCGGCCGGACTTTAGTGACCGCAGCTCCTGGACGAAGACACCGCAGAGTGCAGCAGCAGGACCAAAGCCCTGTAGTTCCAAAGATTTAGAGCAAACGGCGCAGGCCCACTATGAGCGTCAACGGGATAAGGAACAGGAGAGCATTGCTAAAAAACACAAGAAGAAGCACAAACGGGATGAGTCGCTGGTGGAATTGCATCAGAAGAAACTGCGCAAGGAGCAACGCGAGCGAGTGAGATATATTAACCGTAAATATCTTAAAAGTTAAATAGCTTAAAGTGTTGTGTTTCTTGCAGGAAAAGGAACTGGCTGCCTCCGGCTCCAAGCCTGAACGACGACCTTTTAGCCGCGACGTGGACCTGAAGCTCAACAAAATCGACAAGAATCAAACCAAGCAAATAGTGGATAAGGCTAAAATACTGAACACAAAGTTCTCCAGCGGTCAAGCCAAGTATCTATGAGCATTACATAAATTACAAAATGTATTCTTAAGTATAAAATGATTTATATATAAATATTGATGTTTTAATAAGTCGCTTATCGCTGTGGGGGCGGCTTGGGTTTGGGTATTTTCGACAGCAAAATTTGTATCTCGTCCTTTTCCTTCCAGTCCTTCCACAGTTCATACAGGTTGACAATAGCGCGCACAATTTCCTGCACCTTGTCCAGGTCGACATTCAGCTCGGCGAACCATTGCTTGGTCGCATCCTTCTGCAATATAACGCATGCGATTTGCAGACAGGCAATGGCGATCTGAAAGTTCGAGATATTGTAAATTTTCTGCTTGGTTTACTGAGTTTAAGGTGCACTCACCTGATATGGCGGGTAGAGTAGGCAGACATCGGTGCGCAGCGAGTCGTTAACTATGCGCCAGCTGAGCGTCAATAGCTGATCCTCCTGACCCATGTCCTGCACCAGCTGCAGTAGTGGCCGATACGGCTGGAACACAATCAGGCAACAGTCGAGATTCTCCAGTAAGTAAAACTCGCACTCGAGTATGTGATTGGTGCGATATGGAAACTCCTGTGTGTACGCATAGCTAAACTTCGTCTTGATGGCCGACTGGCAAATGGAGATGAGACGCGAATTCGAAATAACGCCAAACTCCTCCACTTTGGATGCGAGCAGTATACAAGTGGGCGCCAGCAGCAGCGGATCGATGTTCTTCAGTGAGTTTCGCGCATAGAAACGCTTAAAGTAAACCGTTGCCGTCGCAATTACTTGTTGTCGCAGCTTCAGCTGCTCGCCCAGCACTTGTATGACATTAGCGAAGAATATAAAAATCTTCTGATACTCATCCTCACTGAGAGCGAGCAAATCGTTTTGGCGTTCTCGCAGTAAATCTTGCTTGTCTAGTATCCACTGCTGTGAGTGCGAGCTCTGCCAAAAGTTGCCCGCCATCGTAGACTTAGTTCGGTTATATAGTCTTATATAGTTGCCTTTGCTTTTTCGGGTTCAAATTAAATTGTGTTTAAAAAAAAAAAAGAAGTAAACTGCCGGATCCACGCAAGAAAATTGGAACACAACGCAAACAGGCAAAAAATCGCTTTGCCAACTTTAAACAGTGTGACCAGTGTAAAAAACCATTGCACAGCTGATTCGCGCAGCCAACTTAACGTCATAGCATATGTTCATAGACGAGTGAGTGAAATTTTCAGCAGGCGCCGCGACATCGGGAACGCAGAAGTGTTAGCTATTTGAAGTACATAAAATATTTAACGAATATAGGAAACAATGGCGGTGCGTGTACTTGGAGTAACGCAGAATCTGCGAACATATATGCGTGGCGTTGACATCATCAAGGTAAGAAAAATAAAACTGTATTTTGGTTTACACCAGGATTTTAAATTACGTAATTGTGTATGTTGTAAGTACCACAATTGCAATTCATGTGTTGCATGAGTGGCAAGTGTCTTTGGTTTAATGCCTCGAGATACACACTCCCCATAAAGAATTTTACTGTTAAATTTCACAAAATAATTATAATATTGCGTTTGGCAAATTTGAGGTTATGTATTGTAAATTGCCCAACCTTTAAATATTGTTTTCCTTATTTTCTATAATAGCGCTACAAATCGGCTCTGACTGTTAAGAAGACGCTTTTGAACATACCCGCCACGCAGGTGACCAAGCTAGACAACGGCCTGCGCGTTGCTAGCGAGGA
This sequence comes from Drosophila micromelanica, assembly GCA_004143825.1. Classification (NCBI taxonomy): domain Eukaryota; kingdom Metazoa; phylum Arthropoda; class Insecta; order Diptera; family Drosophilidae; genus Drosophila; species Drosophila micromelanica. Next base: position 40,509 of record SCDY01000445.1, read on the forward strand.
TTCCGGCGCCTCTACCGCCACTGTTGGTCTCTGGATCGATGCTGGTTCTCGTTCCGAGAACGACAAGAACAATGGCGTTGCTCACTTTCTGGAGCACATGGCCTTCAAGGTGAGTAAACCATGCAGATTTGATATTACCTCCATTAACATCATCCTCCTTATTAGGGAACTGCCAAGCGTTCCCAAACCGATCTGGAACTGGAGGTTGAAAACATGGGCGCCCATTTGAATGCGTACACATCGCGCGAACAGACTGTCTTTTACGCCAAGTGTCTGTCTAAGGATGTGCCCAAGGCAGTTGAGATCTTGGCCGATATCATTCAGAATTCGAAGCTGGGCGAGTCTGAGATCGCACGCGAGCGCTCGGTTATTCTGCGCGAAATGCAGGAAGTGGAGAGCAATCTGCAGGAGGTGGTCTTTGACCACTTGCACGCCACCGCCTACCAGGGCACACCCTTGGGCCAGACCATTCTCGGTCCCACCAAGAACATTCAGTGAGTGAAAATTGTTAGTCCCGCATTTAGATCTTTTAGATTTAGCTGAATTCCCTTTGGCTTGCAGGTCAATTGGCAAATCCGATTTAACCGATTACATTCAGACCCACTACAAGGCATCGCGCATTGTTTTGGCTGGCGCCGGTGGCGTTAAGCATGACGAACTTGTAAAGTTGGCGGGCCAGGCTCTTGGTGGCTTGGAAGCCAGTCTGCTGCCTCCAGAGGTGACACCCTGCCGCTTCACTGGCTCAGAAGTGCGTGTACGCGACGATTCGCTGCCATTGGCTCATGTGGCTGTTGCTGTCGAGGGATGTGGCTGGACCGATCAGGATAACATCCCATTAATGGTGGCCAACACCTTGGTTGGCGCTTGGGATCGCTCTCAAGGCGGCGGCGCCAATAATGCATCCAATCTGGCTCGCGCCAGTGCCGAGGACAGTAAGTTCAAATAGCCAGGACGATGTGTGCAAACTTCTGTGCAATATAAATTGTTTCCCTATGCAGATTTGTGCCACAGCTTCCAGTCGTTTAACACCTGCTACAAGGACACTGGCCTGTGGGGCATCTACTTCGTGTGCGATCCACTTCAATGCGAGGTAAATGCCACTCCTTTTTATCAAACTTTTTTATATTAAATATGTTGCAGGACATGATTTTCAACGTGCAATCCGAATGGATGCGCCTGTGCACCATGGTCACCGAAGCGGAGGTTGAGCGCGCCAAGAACTTGCTGAAGACGAACATGCTGCTGCAGCTGGATGGCACCACGCCCATTTGCGAGGACATTGGTCGCCAAATTCTGTGCTACAATCGCCGCATCCCATTGCACGAGCTGGAGCAGCGCATCGACGCCGTCAGTGTCCAGAATATACGCGATGTGGGCATGAAGTACATCTATGACAGATGTCCCGCTGTGTCTGCCGTTGGACCCGTCGAGAATCTGCCCGACTACAACAGAATTCGCTCCTCCATGTACTGGTTGAGGGTCTAAGGCAAATTGTTGCTAGCCGTGTAGATTAATTGAAGAACAATTTGAAGCAAGAGAATCAGTTAAAATCCAAAATAAAATATAACTAACTAAAATGATGTGCTATATTTGATCGTTGTAGTTAATTGATATTGATATATATTCGCAAGCCTAATCGTGTGAATACTTGATTGGAATGCCGCTGAGACCCTGCTGAAGTTTGGCGGGTTCGGTTTGGCCCAGCGCCGGATCCAAGCCTTGCCAAGTGCGGTCCTCAAACGTCAAGCCCGTGTCTGTTGTCATTAGTGCCATTTTGGCTTGCGTAGCCACCGTGGTGCTGCTTGCTTCAGCTGCCTCATCTGCTCCAGCGCCACCTCTCATGCGTCCACTGACAAGGCTCACATCCATCGGCTGTACGGCCTGCACATCGAAGGACAAAAAGCTGCGACCCTCGGGCAGCAACTCCTTAAAATCTGTGACATATGCCTCTGGGTACTTCATATGCCAGGCCGGATTCAGCGCCATTTCGGCCTCAAACACGGACACAATGGGCTTGTAGTACTCCTTGGAATTGTACATGTTGTTGAAGGGGCAGCCAATTAGAACAAAACAATCGATCTCCAGAAAGTTGGCAAGTTTGGCTGGATTGATCCGACCAACCGAAATAAGCTGGGTCTTGATGCCACGGGCTTTGGCCATTTCCTGCAAGCGCGCCACCACGTCCAAGTAACCGACAGCGCTCAATGTTGCTACGATGAGGCCCAGAGTCTGGGCATCTTTGCACTTCTCAATGTAGTAATAGCGTCGCCGAATATATTGGGCTGTAAGTGGATTTTTCGGACTCAATGTGGCGGTGGCACCGTCTAGGATATACCACTGGAACGCCTTCGTGGTCAGCGACAAATTGGCAAAGCGTTGATTGTCGGAACCCACAAAAATGCAAATACGCTCCGCCGAAGAGATGTTCTCAGTTTCTATGGGTTGCTTGCCATCAACACAATCTTCGGCTGGCGGTGGATATACCTCGATAATCAGCTTGCTGGGACGCAACACCTCGCGCAGCTGGCTGATGAGCGTATCCTCGCCCTCGGCTAGCTCAGCACTCGACGGCTGCTGTTCGTACACGTGCTGATAGCCAATGTCCAGATAGACGCAGACCTCACGGTCGACGCATTCCGGCTGCAGTGTGGCCAGCTGTGCCAGCATTGTAGGAAGCTCCAGCGGCAGCACTGGATACAAGTAGAGTACCGGCAAGCGGCTCGCTTTGCTGCGACATGCATTGCCAAAGTGAATAATGCTATCCGCCTCTACGTGAGCCGCAGCAATCTCATCTACGCAACAGCTGCCGTACGTAGTGTCTGCCAAAATGAATATTTTGGCCTCCTCTGCTGCCAGCGCTGCCTGTAGCCAAGTGCTGATGGCGTTGCTGTGTGGTAAGTAATCGTCTGGGAATTGCAGGCAGATCTGAGAAATGTATTAAGAGAGAGCTGGCAGGGACTTTCAAGGCAGCATTTACTTACCCGTTTATAATTGTTCTGTCGTATCCAGCCGCTGCTAACTTTTTTGTGCGTATCGTTCCAGATTTGTTCAAATGTCACCAGCTCTTCGGTATGCAAATCTGTCTGGCGCTCTAGCGCCGCCGTATCCAGGCTGGAAAAGGCAGATGCTGTCATTGTTAGTTTAACGTTGGGCAAAAATCGTAATATAAACAAATGAAGTGAAAGGCCGATAATTGAATCGAAAATAATGCAGCCTTCGATTAGGGCTTATCGAATTGTGTAAGCACTGTTATCTCACTCTAACAAATGGTATTTTATATACTTTAAAAATATCATCGCAAAAATTATTAATCGATGTATCAGTGCTTTCCACATCACTAAGTTTAACTGCTGGCCAAGTAGCAAGGCAAACGAAATTTGTCGAAACTGACCAGACATATTGTTTTTTGGGAATCAGACGCGCCAACAAACAGAAACACGCGCGCACAATTCAACGTTAACTGACGCCGAACGAACATAAATAATATATTCAAAATATTTATTTGCACAGTTGCAAATCTAAGTCGCAATGGATGACGCACGCGAGGAAAGCCAATTTATTGTAGATGATGTGAGCAAAACAATCAAAGAGGCCATCGAGACAACAATCGGTGGCAATGCGTACCAGCACGATAAGGTAAACAACTGGACCGGCCAGGTGGTGGAGAACTGTCTGACTGTGCTCACCAAGGAGCAGAAGCCATACAAATACATTGTCACCGCTATGATTATGCAAAAGAACGGCGCTGGCCTGCACACGGCCAGCTCCTGCTACTGGAACAACGACACCGACGGCAGCTGCACGGTGCGCTGGGAGAACAAGACCATGTACTGCATTGTCTCCGTTTTTGGCTTAGCCGTCTAGGCTGACATTAAAAAAAAGTACACTTAAAGCACTAAAAGAACAACTAACAAGGGGGAGGGATTAACAAGATTGCCTTGCATTAATTTTGCGTGTGAGTAATCATTGATTAACAAATACACAATTGGCATAACATTAACTATTGTTGTTTATTTTCAGCTGACAGAAATAGCCCACATGCGGTTTTTAAACTCAGCTAAATGTATTCAGCCAACTGGCCACATAACAAGGTATCTAACCAATCTATCAAATTTCCGCATTGTCGAGTTCTTAGAATGCAGCACACATACGGCAAAATTTCCAATTTTAGCAAAATGAAATTTATTTGTATTATTTTTTGAGTTTTGAATAACAAACAATCCGCACACAAAGTGTTGAATGTTACCATTTTCGTTTAAAATCTATATAAAATAAATGTAAAATTAATTCAAGAAGTTGGTGTGAGGTTTTTTTTTTAGGTCTTTCCTCGCACACGTCCTTGAACTCAGCTCGGCCCGAAATTGTTTAATCGATGCAACTACTGCAGTAAATATAGGGTGTTTTTTTGTATTGTATGTTGACGACGGCTACTTTTTACGTTGGAAACGCCGCGAAACGGTGAGCGCTGGCACCGTGCTGGGCAGTCGCAGTGTTAATATATCCGAACGGGATTTGGGACGCGCATTCACAATCTGGGCATAGGTGATGATGCGCTGTTTGGATGTGCGCAGAATGCGTGAGAGTATATTGGCGTCTACTTCGTGCTTGTCGCTGATTAGCAGGGCGAGCACAATAAAATGCGTGAGCGCCTTCTCTGTGCTGAAGGTGGTGCGAGTGCAGGATTTGGCCGCGTTGGGATCCGCAAAACGATGGCGTATATCGTTCTCCACCTTCTCAGTGATGCGGGACAGCTCGACTTTTTTCATTTGACGCTTGCGCAACGCGATGAGGGATTGCAGCGCATCCATGTAGATGATCAATTTGATATTGAGCAAATCCTGCTTGCTGGTGATTTCCTTTTCCTGAATGCGTTTGATGCATTCTCGCAAATAATCCGACTCGATGCTGCAATTTAATGTTGATTAGTAGAAGCAATATGTTGGACAATGCATAGGTTACGTACGGCACTGTCTCCAATGGCGCCGAATACACACTCTTGGCCTCCTCGTCCAGGCGGTCCAGCAGCGATTGTGGCACAACGTCCTCCACATCATAAATTTCGCTGACTTTTGTGGCCGCTTTGTCGAACTTGGGCACAATGGTGGCCAAGTATTTAACATTGTTTGCGTCCACTTCGGGCAATGTGTCATCTTCCTCGTCCTCTCCTCCATTGCGCACAGAGCTCTGCACCGTTTCATCCAGATCATTACGCATCACATCCACATTGACCATCATCTGTTCATGATTGGCCACGTAGCGAGACGCCTTGCGACCGCCAAATTCCTTGAGCAGTTTTTTTGTGGCATGCTCCTTGCTAAGCATGGGTCGGTTCTCCAGCCTCTCCATTTTGTCGTATATGTGGTTGGACAACAGCGACTGCTGGACAGGCACAATTGTCGCCTTGTTGGTGGTTTTGTTGCGCACGCAAATATATGTATCATATTCCTCGCTGGTCTGCAGATCACCCACATAGGTATTAACGCCGGCCATAACAAGCGCTCGCTTACGTGGATTTCGATGGTTTCTGCTCTCAATCAAACAGAAATTCGAGCTGGCGCCAAGGGAGCCGTTCTGAAAGTTAACTGCACATGGAACGCTTTAAGTGGCTGTATGACTTGGCTTTTATTGGGACTTACGCATTGTAGGCGGATATTCATCTGTTTTGTGCTTGTACACAGTTTCAATCAATGTTTTCTCATCCATTTTATTTAATAAAAGTAAAACTAAAATCTTAATTAAAATGCGTTTGTGCCGTTGCACGTGTAAAAATGACAAAAAAAAAAAAAAACAGCGAAACAGCTGATCGGCGCCCGAGAGTTGCCAGATAGTTGCATTTACCAGAGCTGCCAAGTTTCAGTTGCGTTGCCCGCCAATATGAAAGTTTGAATTTTAGGGATTTCGAACCACATCCATTACATTGAAGCCCGAGAAGTTGTAATGCTTGCTCTTCACAATTTTCACGACTTGCTGGAATATTGAAAAATCGTCGGGTTAATTATTTAAATCAAATGGATATTTAAATTACTTACCAGCACCAGCTTAATTAAAAACACTGCAAACGTGAGAAAATTAATACTCATAATCGCTGCTTCCGGTGGAAAATTCAAGTTTGATTCTTCCAACAGACCGCGTCGCCGACGTCTGTGCCGCTCCGTTGGCTGCCACAGCACCGAGAACTGTTGCTCTGCGGGATGTATAATGCACAAAGAGTCTATTTCTTATCATTTTAAATACGAACCAATAACTTTCATGAGATTGTCGCGTAGTTGCGTCAGTAATTTAATTTTATTCTCTATGTTTAGCGCTGATTTCTTAATCCACGTGCTCTGAATGCTTTTCAAGAATTTTAAAAAACCCTTCATGCTGGGCAAAAACAGGTCTCCGTCATCAGCAGCCTGTTCGTCGGTGCCCGACTGTTCCACAATGGATTCTGCATCCTCTAGACTCTCCATATGCGACGAATGGCGTCGTGAGGTAGTCTCCACTTTGGGCGTGACCACCAAATCTACATCCACTGGCGGCGGCTTAGAGGAGTTCTCCACCACCAGCTTGGTCCTGGCATGAATCACCTGACTGTTGTTCGGCACCACGATTTGTGCGCTGTGCTTCAGGCCACCCGCATCGCTGACTACCAAGGGATTGCTTTGGCTGTTGCTGTTGCTATTCTTCAGTCCGAATCGCTCGCGCTGATACTCAATCCACACGGCGCTGGGCGTGCTTAAGCCATCCGGATTATAGATTCTCTCAACCGGCAGTTGCTTGACAGCTCCGCTCGGTTGCGATTGAGAGTGCGCGATCTCCAGCCACTCGGTTATGCCCAGATGGGAGAGCGCCACCAGCAGGCACAGTCTGACCACGTAGTGTCTCATCTTGCTCGTCAAATGGTTGTGCAGCGACTGCTGGAACAGTTGGCTGCGAGATGGCTAGAAATCGTTCTCTGAAAAGGGTGTCAACCGTTGCATGTCGCTGCACGGATTGTCTCCGATTTGTGGCCCACATAAAAAAGATGTATTTTCAAGCATTCATTTACTTTTGTTTTTCATACTCACTCACAAAGTGAAAAGAGTATATTGGGCTTGCACAATATCCGTTTTAATGTTGGCTTGAAACTTGATAAAATGTTGCCTTCTTCTTTTTTTTTTTGTCAAAAAATTATGTCTTCCCCCTTACTTATTTTCGACAAAAAAAAATTGTTTCAATCGATTATTGTTGTCATAATAAGCATAAAAATCAACCTTAAAAGTGTTTCTGAGGGGATAAAATTTTTGCTCGAAAATCATGCCAAAATTGACAAAAATCTAGACATATAAAGTTCTCGGATCCATAGCTCTAATATTTCAATCCCCTATAAATTGGTCAAAAGTAAACCGATTTTCATGTTTGATGGCATTTTGGTCATGATTTGTCCCCCAGATTAAAACTACATTTAATATATTTGCATTTTTGAAAATTAATTTTTTTTGGATTTTTCTGGTCAAAAAATTATGTACTCCCCCCCTTACTCATTTTCGAAAAAAACTTTTTTCACAATTTTGAATTCCAAATTTACATTTTCAATCGAATATAGTTGTCATATTTATTATTAAAATCAAAATTAAAAGTGTTTTTGAGGTGGTAAAATTTTTAGACAAAAATCATGCAAAAATTTACAAAAATTTAGTCAGGGAACAGTTCTCGGATCCATAGCTTTCATATTTCAAACTTCCATAAATTTGTAAAAAGTGAACCGATTTTCATGGTTGAATTTTGGTTAAATTAAATCTATATTTAATATATATGAAAAGTTCTCGGATAGCCCCCATATTTCAAGCCGAACCGTGTAAATATATTTTTCCGATAATTTTTTATTTACCATATTCGCGATCAGTTTTCTGAAAACGTCAAAAGAGCGAGTCGAGAAATTTCGACCACTCCTGTCACCACAAATTATCAATTACATCTATAATTAATCAAAATAACAAAAAGCTGTTATTATGCTGTGAACGAGTGTAGAGCAGTCGGTTACACCCGACTGCAACGTTCATACTTTCTTTATTTGCAGTTGTTGATTTCGCTGGTGCTTAAAATTGGTTCTAGAGTACGAGTACAGCTGAGCGTTTGCATACGTTTGTTTTGTTATAGGGCTTGGTCTATATATGGTCATATATATTTATATATGTATCTATAAAGTATGCGTATTTTGTAAGTACTGCAATTCGTTAGTGCTTAAGCTATATATGTATAGTACTAGTTTTGATTCAAAAGCAAGTTTAGCACAGAGATTTTAGTTACAAAAGCGTGAGAAATATAATTTGATCGAATGTTAATGTTTTCTGATTTTTTTTTTAACAAGAGAATGTGCGAGAATGGAAAATGGATATTTTTGAAACTCACAAATATATTGATGATATTTTGTTTGTTTGTTTTAACACGTTAAGAACAATTTGACTTTAATTTCGAATAGGGTGCTAATTCAAAAATGTTTTCGGTAATTTACAGACTGACAATTTATATGTATATATGAACAATGCTATTTGATGTGCCTGCAGAGATGAAAGCGCATCCACTTGAGCGCCTTGTCGCCGATGGCCTCCACCTTCGGTGAGCTGGAGAAGCGATGGCAGCCGGCACAGTTCGTCGGGGATGGATAGTTGTCGCTGGGTACGCAATGGCTGCCGGACAGCGTTTGGATCAGTTCCGGATTTTTCGTTTTGGCTGCTGCTGGACCAGGTCAAATGTCGCCAGCGTTGTCCCAGCGCACATCGTCCGCCTCATGGGTGAGATAGCGTCCCAGGCCAACCTGCGTCTCCAGATTGCGCAGATCCCTGTACGTCTGCTTATCCTGCAGCCAGTAGTGCATCAGACTCTTGTCGCAAGTGTAGCGTTTCCGCTGCTTCACTTGCAGCAGATTGTTGATGAGGTCAATGGCTAACGGGAGAACAGGAAGACGAACATTATTATTGTAGTAGTATAATATAACATAACACACGTAGCAATAAAAAAAATATGAAATAAGTTTGATTTGTAAATTAACATCGAAGATCGCGTTTGGCTACTATCGATATCTTGTTGACATATCGATAGTAGTCAAATGAATACAGAAGTGTACGCTTAACAGAAGCTCAACATAGACAGAGGAATAAAGCATTCTGAGTATGGAGACGAAGCAGAGCGGACGTACACCTCGTTAATTATTATATATATGGGGTATCGACTTACCATTCGAGGAGATCTCCTTCCATGGATTGGGCGGATACATAAACGCAGCATTCTGTATCTGATCGTTGATGTCCTCCTCCTCGTTGAACGGAAATGTGCCGCTCAGGCTCACATAGATGATCACGCCCACGCTCCACATGTCCAGGGAGCGATTATAGCCCTTGTTGCGCAACACCTCCGGCGCCAGGTAGGCGGGTGTGCCCACAACGGAGCGGCGAAAGGACTTCTCGCCAATGATCCGGGCATAGCCGAAATCGCAGAGTTTCACCTGCGGAAATTCGGCATCGGAGGAGAGCAGCACATTCTCCGGCTTCAGGTCGCAGTGGACAATGTTCTGGGAGTGCAGATACTTGAGGGCGATCAGGATTTGGGTGATGAGGAATTTGGTCACACGCTCGCTGAGGCGTCCGCGCGAATGCGACAATATCATCTCCAGCATGTCGCCCTTGAGCTTCTCCATGACCACAAAGATGCGTTCCGGGGTCTCGAACATGCGCTCCAGATTGACGACGCCGCAATGGGTTATATTCTGGAGTATGGCCACCTCGTTCTTCAGCTGTGCCTCCTGTTTGGTGGGAAAGCGGAGCTTGTCGATGACCTTGATGGCCACTTCGCGCTTGGTTTTCTTGTGGACACCGCCGTAGACGACACCGAACTGGCCGGAGCCGAGAACTTCGTCCGGAAAGATCTGATACAGCTGGCCCATGTCCTGCACCTGCTCCTCCGATTCGCAGCACTCTATGCGGATAAATTTGGTTAAGTTGTGTGGATAAATTGGAGCGTATTAATGCTGTTACTCACGGGTGTTGGTCACATGCATGTACGCCTGGCGTATGCTCGTCTCCCAGCTCTTGGCGATGTCTGTGCCGATGCCACTGTCCGGCGGTGGCAGGCGCACAGCACGCTCCTCGCCCAGCTGCGGATCCTGGCCGACGTAATAGCTGAGATTGGCTGTGCCCAGCTCGAAGCAGTAGTTGCTGTCGGATCGGGGATCGCGATGCGCCTCAATTGAGAGCAGCTCGGCCAGCGGCAGCTCCTTGTGGTACTTGCTGCCCTGCTCGGAAACGAACAGGGTGATCGTCTTGGAGTCCAGTCGCCAATAGTAGCGCTTGAGTGCCCGGTCCAGCGAGGTGTAGTGCACCAGCCAGCCCTCCTTGATGGCCTGGCCGCCGCGCTTTTTGGTGTGCTTTACGGACTGCACAATCCGCATCAGAGGTATGTTGGCGCTGGGCGAGGAGGAGGATGAGGATTGCGATTGCTCGGACTGGCCATCGCTCGATTTGGTTTCGCCCCCCGTGCTGCTGTCATCCATGCCGCCGTTGACCAGCTCCGGCGGTGAGTTCTGGGCATTGGTCAGTGCCTTGGGCGCCTCCCTTGGTCGTCCAGCCACCAGATTGGTGCCGCCCATCGCTTTGTTATATTTGGCAAACTCTGTCTGTGGTCCGTCCTCAAAGTCGCTGTCATCGAACTCCTCCCGGAAGAAGCTGTCCCGCTCCTTGCGCGGCGTACCCTCGCCAATCTCCGCCTGCAATTGACTCAGCTGCGTCTCGCCCGTACAATCCTGCGGCACCTTATCCATGCACTTCTTGTGAGTATTGTACTGGCAGTCGCGGCACTGCAGCCCCTGCTTGAACAGACCCTTCAGCAGCTTCTTGCAGTGCTGGCAGACCGTGGGTATGCCGTACGTGTGCACCATGAAGGTGTGCGGAATCCGGAGCACCATCTGGCCGTTCCGACTGCTCGCCGAGTGGGTGCGCTGATGACGGCCCGTATAGCCGGGAATGTTCTGCGAAATACAAATCAATAAAATGTATTCAGGTCTAGGGAGCGTGACGCAAAGATACCCTGCTTAACTATCTGAATCCCTTGCCAAAAATAGCTGCAATACATTTATAATAATTTTGAAAAGAAAACTCAAAATTAAAAAAAAAAAAATTATCTACACATATACACATATATATATGGCTAGGTGCTGCCTGTCACTCACATTTTATGATATATATTTTAACAGAGCATATAAGCCTCTAGTCAGAAAGATACCCTACACCCTTCAATCTGCCTTTAGAAACATTTTAACACCCTTCACCCACAAGCACTTTAATGGTTGCGGTTGCGGTTTGGACCCGACTAATGGAACTAAATTATTGATTTACTGCTAAACTAAAAGTATGATCGTTATACAAATTTCAGGACTTATGAGTATTTAAATTTATGTATAAACCAAATCGCTCATACTCATATATATATTTATTATTTTTCTGCCTACTCTTAGCTTTATTTAACTCTCAAACGAAACCGATTATTTTCTCCCAAATCTATTCTGTTCTCGACTATCCACTCTACTCCAAACAAATAAGCTGTTCCCACTATTCCGCTACGAGTATTTAACTGGATTTCCAATAAAAAGCATTTTAGCAAAAGTAAATAAAATTTATTCAAATGTAAATAATACAAAAAATTAAAAAAAAAAATGAAAATTAAATGAGATTGATTTTTAACTTTTAAATACTCGTAGGGAGACCCGTTACCGTTAACCGTTAAAGGTAGCACTAACTTATTTACAGTTAAGACTGTTGCGTTCACTTTCTCAATTCTTAATAATATCGTTCATAAGATCCGACATGCGTTTTACCAGTGAACTGCTGGAGTCGTGGCGACCCGTCGACGACTCCTCGTTGGAGACCAGCGATTGCTGGGAGCTGCCAGACGGGCTGCGGGGCGGATGCAGTGTGAACGAGCGTCTCGATGTGGCATCACTGGAGCGGTTGCAGTTGTTGGGTATTTTCACCACACATCGTTTGTGATAGTTTTGACCACAGCCTGTGATGGGCATATAGGAATAATGCACGCCACAATTGAGTTAGTTTTTACGAGAACATGTGTGTGTGTCAGTGTGTGTGTGTGTGTGTCAGCTGTCAGGGTACATACCATCGCATTTGAGTCCTTGACGCACCAGACCAAACAGCATTTCACCGCAAAAATCACAGAATGTGGGCGCCTTATAGGAATGGACGTTCAGGCTGTGCGGCTTTAATGTTGGCATTTCCGATGTCGGATACAGTATGGCTGTTGACGGAATGAATGGATGACACTTGTTAAATGGCAACAGTGTACACACCCCCCCGCACACTTTTCCCCTCTTTAAGATCGAAGGTGACCGTGCGTGAATTGAATATGTGTGTGTGTACATATGTATGTGTGTGTGCTTTTACTTACGACTGGCTGTTAATACAATTTCCACCAATGTCTCGTCCACAACTTCCGCTGCGGAATTGATAATGTGCAGCACATTTGGCGTGCTGTAGTCGTGTATGAAGAGCAGTATGCGCTCTGACAGATATGTGAGTCCACTATCTGGTATCTGAGAAAAAAAAACAAAGATATATATAAAAGAGAGTAAAATGTTGTTAGTGACGCCAATGTTCATATTGATATTTTGCTTAATTTAACGCTCATTTCGCATATGGACTTTTTTTTCTTTTTGCATATCATATCTCAATTGATTATGTGATAAGATTCTAGCGTCACACAAACAAACATATGTATCAATTGCGGTATCGATATCAATTAATATGAGGCTATAGGAATACTGTTACTTATGCGTCATTAAATCAGATAAAACAAGCTACGCTTGACATACCCTATGAATGAGGTTTTATTGGGTAGGTTTACTTGTTTACTTTGTTTAAAACTTAGTTGATCATTATTAAAAAAAATAAACTCAATCATCTTAATAAAATAATATAAACTTATAATTGTCCAATTGAATTTGTATAATTTCAGTGTTTTAGTGTTTCCCTGCTATCTCATCTTTAAAACTCAACTCAACTCTTTTTACGAAATGGGAACAGTTTACGTTTAAATAACTAGAATTAGATAAAACAAAAAAGTGCTTTACAGTTAACTTCATTTAAAAGCACTCAAAAGTAAGAACTTTGAGAAATTAAAATTTATATACATATAATAATAATTTTGATAAATTAAGTGTTGGGTTATTAATTCCATTCTGCTTTTTATTTATGTTTTAAATTTTTTTTAAATCCCGAATTTCTTTAAAATTGTCCAAAACAAATATGATTTTGGAATTTTATACTTTCTAAACCAAACTAATATCGATTTTAATTTTAATTAGTATCATAGGAAATTGATTTTTTACTGTTGTTAAATGCTTTTATTTTTCAAATGTAGTTCAAGCAAAAAGAATAATAAAATATTCGCTCCTTTGCAGCAAACAACGATATATGGCCAAGTTTGCATTACATGGCCATCATAGTCCATTATTTGGTATGGACATTGAAAAACGATACCGGTGTCAGCGGGAGCAGCTGTCAAGGCTCAACTAAGCTTCGGAAGCGACCACAGTACGTGGCACTACTGATTTTGGCCGGGACTGCAGCCGTGTGGCAGCTGCTAGCTGGTTAATTGAATTGGTCATGGATAACTGCGCATAACGGAAATGTCTGCTAGTACTACTACTACTACTATTACACAGGGCTTACTTAATGAAATTAAGCAATTATAGTGTGGACATAAATTTATTAGGTACACACTCCTACACAAACACAAGCACACACACACGGATACACGCATACACAATGCCGTTAGCATGGCTATAGGCCAAATGGAACATGGGTCTTTTGGACTTGTTGACTTGACCGCGATTCGCCTGCGCGGCCAGTGAAAATATTGACTAGTTGTGTGGCAGCCTTTTGCATAATTAAGCTGGCAGATGTTGACCCATTTAAGCGATCCCAGCCGGCACGGCACGGCCCCGCCCACTCCCACTCACCTTGGTGTTGATGAAGTCGCAGGCGAGGTCCTTGAGCGATTTAAGCGTGAGTGCACTCGCCGGCACACAGACTGCATCGCGCACGCTGCCAAATTGAAAGAGAAACGTCACCTCCGGCCCCTCCATAATGACCGGCACGCTGCCGACGCCGCTGCTGGCGACGCTGCCAACGCCGCTGCCGTTGCTGCTGTGCTGCTGATGTCTTTGGGCCACGATTGCGCCTTGGTGTGCTCCGTCTCCGGCTCCGTTTGGGAGTGGGAGTGGGAGTGGGAGTGGGTTGGCGTTATCTCAAATAAAAATTTCGTTTACTGCTGAAGCTGACAGCAGCTGCTGCTCCTTGTTGCCTTCTGCTTTAACTTTTACTCGGTGGCCGTTGCAAGTGACAAGGACGAAAACGTTTTCTTCTTCTGCTTTTTTCTCTTTAACAGTGTTTATTGCTATTTCCTTAATATTGCTGTTGTTGTTGGTTTTGTTGGACCTTTCAGTGCAATTTTGCGGTTGGCTTCGGATTCACTTCTCGGCGGTTTACGGATTGGATTTTATTTCTATATAGCCATTAACGGTTGGTAAGCATAACTGAAATGATGTCCAAAAATGCAACAATATTTGTTTAGCTTGACTTTTATTGGCAGAACTTAAATATATATATATAAAAAAAATACATTTAAAATGTTATTGTTTGGATGCTTGGCTGCGTTTATAGTTCATCGAAAAGAAAAATTTCAGAATTCGAAATGCAATCAAATTATACTATTATAAAAATGGAATGCAATAAATTATTCTGATCTTCTACTTGGAATATTTATAGAATAATTTTATTGCAATAGTTCCGATTGAGATGTTTCAGCCAATCTGAAAGGCAGATATTAAAGTGTAGACAAAAATTGGACAAATAAGGCATAACTAAAGATGAGTTTCTGTTTAAATTATAAACTTACAAAATGTATTACAAAAAAATTTTATTCGAAATGGTTTACATTTGCGTCTTTTAACGTAATATATTCTAAAAATGGGTTTAAATTTATTAAAATAAAATTTAAAAAAAAAGTTTTTTGAAATAGTTTTATTTTAAGTCTTTCAACGTAACGACATAACAAAAAATATAATTAAAATACGTATCTTGCAAATATAGAATAGTGTAATTATTTAACTTGCTATAAATTTTTTAAAAAAACGATTTTTTCAGCATTGGAATTTTAAAGTTTTTATGCTGTTTAAAATTTATAAATAACATAAATTACAAAAATCTAATTTTTTAAAATAGTAAATAATACAGCCTTCGATTAATGATTATAGATAAGCCGCCTAACTAAAGCTCCAACTTATTTAATGAGCATTTGGCACACGCTTTTGCAATCAATAATTTTATTCTACTCGAGTGTCAGTAAATGTGGCGAATTCTTTTGAAAACCTTTGGAAATGTAGATTTAGTAAGTTAGGTCATGGAGCGTGTATCTCAAAACAATGGGGCTATAAATAATTTGCGCATGAATTCGAATGGAAGGAACCGATTAGATAAATTTATATTAGATATAGATAATTGGGCTTATTACACAAACCGGTTGTCAATTGTTAACAGATGCATAAATGTATGGGAAAGATTCGAACATTTCATCATTGTTTCTATAGACATACAAAGAAATATGTGTAGTTCATGTCAAAAAGAAATGCCAGATATTAAAAGCAATTAATAAACCAGGCCCAACACTCGCTGGGTAAAGAATGCAGAAAGGGAGGCAAGTGTGTATAGCACATACACGCACACATACATACACATGATGTATGTGTGAGTATGTGTGTGTGTGTGTAGAAGACAACAGGCCCAAGTCAACGAAATGAAAGCCATGGCAAGAAAAAGACTTGAACGCTGCGTCAGACAAGCAACTTTCTAAATTTTTAAGTAGGTGTATAGAGTGTAAATGTTGTTGTTGTTGCTGCTGCTGCTGCTGTTGCTGTTGGCTGGCAGAGGGATAAGCGCGTAGGAGCCAAGTGCCAAGTGCGTTTCGTATTTCAATTGAAGCTGGGAGAGGCTGCGACTTGGCTTTAAAACAGATGGAAACACTTCAAGTGGCTGACAGAATTTGAGCAGCAAATGACGCAGCACTGAGCCTAAAGCCAATTCTGGCATTTAACACACACACACACACACACGTGCACACGAACGTACGCACATATAGATACAGCATTAAGTCTTATTGGTATCTAGGAGATACAAAATCTTTGATTTTCGACATTTACATAGCAGCGAGCACACACAAATAAATTTTTTTTTAATAAATACATTTTTTTTGTAGAGTATTTTTCTTTAAATTTAAAGAAGTTTTGTAGTTGTTGTTGCTGCATGCCACTTGGTAGCATTGTGACTAACCCGTTATAACATTGTTGTTCTTGTTGTCTCTTGCCAGTTTGTTTGTTTGTTCTGTGCGCTGCAATTTGATGTCAGAGCGCCATTGTCGCCGCGGCACGTTCTGAGTTAACTAAGCCAAAAGAGCAACTGATTTGCCCAACTGACTGAAAATGCGACAATAGCAGCAGCAGCAGCAGCAGCAGCGACAGTTGGCAGTGGCAAAAGGCAGCTCAAAACCCGTTTTACTAACCCAACACACACACACACAACAAATGCTCTTTAGCCCAAAAAGAGAGTGTGAGAGAGAGAGCGAGCGAAGCCGTGTGTGTGTGTGTGTGTGCTATGAACCAAAGCATTCGACCCAGCATGGAAGTGCCTCTATGCCCGCTTTGTTCTATCCCCACATCGGGTTTATAGCTGTGCTCGTCCCATAATATTCGCCACTTTGTTTGTTTCCTTTGTTTGGTTTGTTGTAACGACCGTTGCCACTGCCGCTGCCGCTGCCTTAAAATAATCAACTAACATTGTTGCTGCCGCTCGGATTTTTCACGTTTTTTTTTTGTTGTCCACTCTCCTGTTCGGCCACCCAAACGTTGGGCGCCCATTTTCTTTCGCTGTCATTGTCAAGGCTGTGCGAAAACTACCTGTGGTCGCTGATAACTGTTTTTCACTGCGACGCAGCGAATTTCTTTGGCCTAGAGATGCGTTCGTGTCGGTTCTAAAATTCATCGGAAACACCTTTTGCTCAGGTGAAAAAAATTAATAATAATAATTGCAAAATAATATTTCATATTCTCTTGTCGGGAAATGTTTATACTATTTTCTACTTCTAATTTGTTCTATTAACATTTCGAAACCTACACAATTAAATATTTTGTTTTTCTTGTCAATTTCGAAATTTCAACTTTATTACTTGGTTTAAAAATTGACTATTTATTTATGTTTATATTTTATCATTGCTTTGCAATTGACATAATCATAATCAAATAAGCAAATTTTATTTAAATAACAAAATACGCAGTTTCATAAAAACATTATATATATTGCAATGTTTTTTTTTAAATTATTTCTTAAGAAATTTGAAACACTCCAAAGCGAAATCCAGAAAATATCTAGCTTGAAAATCTAGTTGAATGAATCTCTTTTTACTTCCCCCTCTATTACAGAGTATTTTACAGTTGAAAGAGAATTCGTACAACATTTATTGGATCCTTTCAGATGATTCTCAGTAATCATTTCTAAAGTAATAATGGTATAATATTTGCTTTATATAATAAAAAGCAATGCGTAAATTAGAGCTTGTAATAGTCACGTTTACGATTTAGCCAAGGTTCACAGTTCGATTCGTTTAGTTTTTGTTCTGCTCTTGACAATGGCAAAGGACATTAATAGTTCTTCTTCTATTGTTTGTTTATTTCATAGTATACTGTAGTTTCTCCACGCTCACATGTTTATTTGTTGAAATATTATAAGATTTGTATTTGAAATGAAATGCAAATACTTGGACCGCTTGGGGCTGATAAGCGGCAATGGCGAGCGGAGCTGAAAGCAATGGCAATCTCAATGGCATGGCATCATCATCGATAGATAATTAGCAAGGTGATAATGGGGCCACTGAGAGCGAGATGCTGCCGTTCCACGACCAGTTCAAATTCCAATGTGGGTGGCTCAACTAAGCGCCATTGAATGAGTGTGTGTGTGTGGAATGAGTGTGAGTGAAGGGTGTGGGGTGTGTGGAGCGAAGAACTCATAAATCGCATTTAGTGTGCGGACGGAGCTCATGTCAAGCAAGGGACAAGCTGACGCACTGGTCATAAATACCAAGGCCAGGGAATAACTTGAACGTGTTTTCTTTATTTGCTTGTCTTTCTCGCCACGCTCCACTTGGATGAAGATAGACATGGATTTGGATTTGGACTGGCTGGCTGTAGGTGAAGGCGCGCACAAACATTTACATTGGCGTCCAATCGCGTATATATGTGTGTATATATATATTTATAAATATAATAAGCAGAGCCAATGGGTCAGCTCAACCCTCTCGTATGCAATTCCAGCTCGAAAAAAATAAAAACAAAATGAAATAAGTAAGAAAATTGCAACGGGTAAAACCGACAGCGCAATACTCATTCACAGTATAATAACAAAAAAGATCAAATATTTTTAAAAAATTAGTAAATGTATGTGATTCAATATAAAGAACAAAGCATGAGCATAATTCTAAAAATCGGTTTAGTTTTAACAATCTTATCCGTGTTTAGAATATGGGAGCTATGACAACAAATTTGGTTCCCCAGAATATTGTTTATTGTTTTTTTCGTATTATTTGTGAAACCCACATTCGACTTAAAATGTATGTTGATAATTTAAACATTTTTTTAACAAAAGCGACCCAAAAATTGTTGCTGATTTTAATGTATCAATAAGCATATTAATATTTTATGCACGTGTATATTCAATGTTTGAATAAATCTAATATACTCTTTTTACTTCATGAACGAGTGTAAAAAAACCCTGCTCTATAAATTGCGGGACTAGCAAATTTGCAAGCTTATTTGTAAATCTTGGGATTTTGTTTTTGATATTTAACTTGTGATTCTCTCTTGTCGTCGTTATATATTTTATAATTTTTAAAGAAACGCCTTTCAGTTCTCCCATTTGAGAATGCGATTTTTGTTATATGCACTTTCATTTGCAATTTATTATTCAAGCATCGGGAAAAAACAACCGTAACATGGGCTGGCGTCATCTGCTTGGGCGAGTTTTCGCTCAACTAATATATATATATAATATATGAAATATATATATAATAGTTGTCTGTTTGTATATATGCACAAAACTGTATAAATTAGGGATGTAGCTGCTTGTACTTGTAGCGTATTTCTTGCAATTAATTTGAATAATTAATATGCAATGCCAACACACACACACAGAACACACATGGAGAGCACACAACCGACACACCTTCATTCGTGGCCCATTTTGCCAGGCGCTTTTCTTTCGAATTTGAAATTTTTCTTCTGTCAACGCGACCGTTGTGACAGCATCGTCCACGCGTTCTGCCCAATGTGCTGCCAGCGCTAACGAGGATAATTCGCACGTTTACTCGTTGGCTCGCTTGCCGCGCAACTGATACAACTGAGCCAAAGCCAAAAGCCACCTGAGCAAAAAACAAAAAAAACAAAAAAAAAAAAACGCAAAAGCATCATCACAGCTCAACTCAATTTCGCTCCGAAATGTTTCTGCTCTCAGTACTCAATGCTCAATACTCAGCGCTTGGTTAAACGCTGCTCACAGAGCTCACAGAGCGAGAGAGAGAGAGAGAGAAGAAGAGCGCGCGCCAAATGTTGTTTACGCTATGTTGACGCAATGTTCTTGCGGTAGAATTAACGGTGGCCCCCGTAGTAGCGGTCTTTTGGGCCCTGTTCTTGACGCGTTTCCTTAATTGAGATGCAATTTGTTGTTACTTTTGTTTATTTATTTTATTTGTGGCTGCCTCTTGGCCGTTTTTTTGGTTGTTTACGTTGGCGGGCGATAGCCGCTCAATTCAATTGGTAGCTTTCACAGGTGTCTGTGCTTGCGGAGTTTTATTAAAAGAGAGCGGCGCATGTGGCAAAGAGAGACGATGCCTGTTAAAGAGCTCGTTCTGAACTGGGTTGCCAGACGTACTTAGTTCAGTGATATAATCCCGGAATGCTTATATTTATAAGCTCAGTAGTGTGGGGTACATATATGTAGATAGTAGTAAATTTGTAAGTAATAAATATATTTAAGGGAATTTGTTTGCATTATATTTTGATGCATTTTTTTTAAAGTTATAAGAACTACTACTAGATTGTAAAAACAACCAGATTTTGTTTATACACATTTGATGCTGAATAATAATAGAATTTTAATATACTTCTTAACTACTTACATAAGATCGTATAATAATAATAATAATAATAATAATAATAATAATAATAATAATAATAATAATAATAATAATAATAATAATAATAATAATAATAATAATAATAATAATAATATTAATATACCAAAAATATTAAATTAAAATAATACTAACTTATTTTTTTTGGAAATCAGAAAATTTTAAAAAAATTACAAGATATTTTTAAATCTCTCCTTTCACCAAGTTAATAATTTTAGAAGTTGCTAACTAACTTGCAACACTTGGCGTATGCGTAATATGGTACCCAGTGTAAAAAGCTCTTAAGAGCGTCAAAGCACAACGTGCGCTTTCTGTTTGCCCAATAAGAGCGTCAGGCGATTGAACTTTTTAGTATTCTCTTACGTGGTACAGCTTTTAGTACACTGTAAAAAATTCAGCATACGCAATGTGCGCAAAATATTGTAGGATTTCTTGAGATTTTTTCAGATTAACATTTTTAAAGAGCTTTGATAAACAATCTTTAAGTGAACTTTCTTTGGTTTTGACCCTTTATATTTGTCGCTTCTGCCTTTGTTTAGCCGCCCCTAATTGAAGCGCGTTAAATGCACGTCGGAGCGGAAATGTAAGCGGAACCGCAAAGCTTTCGGCAAATGTGGAAATGGCAGCAGCATAATCGCTTTTCCACGCCAAAAGCTTTTGATTTTCAACAGCCATACAATTACTGTGCCCAGCAAAATACAACTGGCACACAAGGCAACTTAAAAAGGGAAGCGTGAAATTGTGCCAGCAACACATGACGCGCCCCTGAGCGAAGAGCTGACTGGGTGGGTTTGGCTTTTGCTATCGGAGCTATTGGAGTTCTAGGTCTGCGCGCAGTGAACAAAGGCACCGCACGTAACATAATAAAGAGATTTTCCATAGCACACAAAGCCGTTGGCAGTTGGCTGGTCCACGTGCCTGCCATATCGGTGATTGTGGCCACATACTAATCAAAATCGGTTTCAGTTGAGCATGTTGTAATTGCCTTTGCACTTTACGGCCCTGTTCGATTTGTAAAGAGAACTTTACCATATCGTTTCATGCTTTTTGCGGGTTACATCTGCTAATCAGCAGCAACAGTTGGCCCGCACTGCTTAATCGTTATGGGTAGGGAAAAGGAGCAGGACGGAGAAATAAACAGCTGGTCAGACAGGAAGGCTCTTGTATTTTCTAAATTTCACATGAATTTCAGAATGTCGACGCAGCGAATTATGAGTTAGTTGAAAAAATATTATTACATTTAAAAATTAATTGTGTTTTAGTTATACTGAAATTATAATAGTTTTTATACAATAAGTACATTCTTTTGTGTTTGCAATACGAACAGCTTATTGCAATCGTAGTTTTGCTTTGATATTTTTCTGTATGTTGCTTCAATTGTTAAACTTTAGCAGCTTTAAGTAATCCTCTTAACTTATATATACATATCCGATACTGCAGACGCAATCATCCGTGGGTCAGAATTCACCGTGCCAGATTTCCGTTTATTATTATTTTTTGTTTGTTTGTTATTTTATGATATATTTATTTCGAAAACCCATTTGTACTCATATATATGCTCAAATTGAATTTAATGAACCCATAATATGTCTGTAATACTGCAATTATGAATTATAATTATAATAAAAGTAGTAATAATAATGTAAATAACTTAATATAATTGACAATTCATTAAAAGCTTTGTGACATGTTTTCAATTTTAATAGAAGGGCATAGTACACCATGAATACTTTATATAAAGTAATCGCTCAGTTCCAAGAACAGATTATTATAATAAACGATGACATTTCGAATTATTGGAAATTAGTTTCGCTTGAAATATTTACATATACATTTTGTATACAAATCAACCTATTTTGACCTTTTTAAATGCTTTGAATAAAATTCAGAAAACGAAATTCAAAAGGACATTTATCAAACAACAAAGTTAGGGCAAACATATGGTGATTTTCTAATTGAGCGCGCCTCGTAAATCTATGTTATTTGACGGGTTCATGGACTGCCCTTTTTAAGGCTGAAAATACGGAAAAGGCAAAACACAAATTCAGCAATTTTGTTAGCTAGCACATTAAATTTACATATATTTGTGTGAGTAAAATACAGAGACTTCAGCCTCAGTTGCAGACCCTTCAATTTGGGGCGGCTCTAAGTGGCCAGTTTGCCTCGGTCTGGTTCTCTGTGCGGGAGCTGGGCGGGGCCGTACTGTACTGTGCCTGGCTAATGCGGCAATTGTTAAGCCAAATGCAAATAGATGTTGGAAGTTGCAGACTTCGTCTATGCCTGGCCGCGTGCAGCACATAAATCAGTTGCCGGACTGAAGCTGGAGCTGTGTCGCCGTGGTGCACGCCTCCTTGTCGACTGTAAGTTTGGTAACGCTCTCAAGGGTTTTTATGGTCTGCATGTATAGTCTTTTGGCCAGCTCCTTGTCCTGGCCAGCTTCCGAAGTTGCCGCTATTTCGCAGTCGCTGCAAGTAGCCAAGAAATGTAGCACAAAAATGGGCCAACAAGAGGAAAATGCCGCTAATGCGGCAGCAGCCAGTTTCCGGCGATTGCAACTCACTTGAAGTACTCGCCGGTTACTTGCTTCAGCTGCGGATCCGTCGCCAGCCGTATGGCGCACTGGGCGCCCTCGCAGGCATTCTTCATGAACAGCCACATCCACGGGTAGGTGATCACCTTAACGCAAATGGCCGACATTAGCGGCGAGCTATGCGTGTGGGCCACATCAGAAAAGCGTGTCATAAAAAGGAGTAAACAAGAAAAGAAAGTTGCCTTAATCTCATTTCCATTGCAATTAAAATGCAAAACAGGAAGAACATAATGAAAAACATAGTTGACTAAAAAAATACTCTTAAACATTTTTAAATCCTATAAAACTTGTAATTAAAATGTTTGTATATATATTTGTCATCTTTATCTTTCCCTTTACCCAAGTATATTATCTTTTTTAACTTTCCCCCTTATGCTCATCCAGCGAATTAATTAGTATCTCTAAACATCAAAGCTCATAGCTTTAAATACTAATTTAATTGATGTGGAAAATTTTTATTTAAATCTGTACAAATTATTGGCAGAGCAAACAAAACATGCTTCAGTAATTCGAACTTTTTTATTCTGTCTTTTAATCATTTAAATTGGGATATCTGAAAAATTTCTCGTACCCGAGTTGGGAAAGATTAAGGGTCCTTGTAGGATCCGAGTAGGGTCTTCAAATCGCTAATCTCACGACAGAGCGCTGTTGATACACAGCTTTAAGAATTTCTTTGTAATGACATTTTTAATTTTCATGACAAGAACAAAAAAAAAAAAAATTAAACCCATTTTGGGGCATGCTTAAATTGAAAGTGCGTCATATCCGGCCATGGTCAGCTTTTTTGTGTATACGCTATGCAGATGCCTTTTCAAGGAGGATTACGTATTCCCGCTCAATTTGTTTAGCTGTCTTTCCTGTTTGTTGTTGTTATTGTTTGTTGTTGCTGCCAATGGTCGCTTACAATGGCGCAGGTTCACCGACTCTTGAACATAATAAAACGATAAATAAATAATTAATGCGTTTAACTTTTCCATTTACGCTTTTTCCGTGACTTGAGCATTAACTGCTTTTCATTTTCATTCATTTCATAGTACGGAACAGCGCACACAGACACAACGCCCCCACACTCACACAAAAGCGTGTGAAAGTGTGCGTGTGTCTATCTGACTGCTCCTCCTGCTGCTGCTGCTGATGTGTGTGTGTGTGTGTGTGTGTGTGTGTGTGTGTGTTTGTGAGTGTGCCCCTAGCATAGAGTAAAAATGATTCTATTCACCGATGCTTTTAAAGCTCGTTGCCCTTGCCTCGGCCATCAGCTCCCCCCGTCTCCGCTGCACATCTTGTTCTTTAGATGCATTTCTGAATCGCATTTAGCGCCCGTTGGGCTCGTACTAGTTGAAACCGCTAAGCCAGACAAAGTTCACGTACATCGACCGACCGAACTGCAGCTGATTACATGAAAATGTTTTGTGTGAAAAGCGCAGCAAAACACACATTCAACAACAACTGCAAATGCACATATATTTAAATGCTTCGCCAATGACTGCGGGGTACATTTTTGTAATAGGAAATAGTTTCTAGTGAACTCTTTAAATCATACATTCCACTTCTGTAGGGCTTTCGTAATACCATACGTTTGCCTTACGGATTGTAAAAGTTAACGCATGTTGCCAATTTTCGTATATACTTTAATTAAACTAAAAGTTGGCCGTGTAGGTTTCAAAAAACTATTATGTTGGAGTTTATGTAGGGTTTTTGTAGTAACTATAAAGTTAGGTTTAAATAACGCAAAATGATTTACAAATTGAACTTGTACTTTTTAAAAAAAATTCTTGTAGAGCTTTTGTTTTTAATTTATTCTTAAGGATTACAATTACTATTTATGACATAAATTCCATGCGAGTAAGAAGTAAGAAACATTTGTATACCCTGAACCCATTGAAGAAGGCTAAAAAAGGTATAATGGTTTTGTGCAAATGCATGTAACAGGCAGAAAGAAGCATCTCCGATCCCATATAGTATATATATTCATGATCAGGAGCACTAGGCGAGCCGATTAAGCCATATCCGTCTGTCTGACCAAAAATTTTAAACTGAAATGTAGAATTCATCTACACACCGAACCATGAAAAAAAAGACCATCCTCATCAAAATCGGTTGAGTTCTGGCAAAGTTACGACTGGGTAACGTTGAGACCTATCCTTATATGGGAACACTAGGGTATATAATATATTCGAAAATTTTTTACATGAATTTGGACCAAAAGTTTTATTTTTAAACTGAAATGTAGAATTCATCTACACACCGAACCATGAGCAAAAAGACCAGCCTTATAAAAATCGGTTGAGTTTTGGCAAAGTTACGACTGATGAAAGTTTAGACCTAACCTTTTATGGGAACACTAGGGTATGTAGAACTGCAGAATTCATCCAGACACCGAACTATGAATAAAAATACCATCTTTTTGAAAATCGGTTGATTTTTAGAAAAGTTACGACTAAGCTAAGGCCTTGCTGCAGCACAAGCAATTTTTGCTAGAAATAAAATTTTGAAGTTAGATTACTGTTACGCCTTTTACAGATAAGTGGAAAATTTTTCCAGGTCCACTTCTTTCCTCAAAAGTTCCAAAATTTTCCAAAATTAGCGTTCTTACTTGTTTTACTTTGAAATCTACAACTACACAAAATTTGAATTATTAAAACTTTAAAAGTGATTCCAAATCCAAATATATATTTTCCAAATTTTTTAAAAACTAAACCGATGGTACCATTTACTTCAAGTTTCCACATAAAAAATTCATCTATGAGAAACATTTAGTTAAAGGATACAGCTTTCCCAAGATATTCCTTTAAAAGTTACTTGAGTGCAGTCTCTTTAATAGTCTATTGATTTTCATTTCTTAAAGGATACACAGAAGGATACAATTTAAACAACATAAACTTGAACTGTGTTCAGTAGATAAACTGACAGCTGCTTGAAGGCGCAGTTGCACTTCAATAAATTATAACAACAATCTGGTTCATCAGACTGAAGGAGTGACTGACGGACTCACTGACGGACTGGCAGGTAGAGAATTTCAGGGGCTTGACCGTCAGCAGCAAGAGTGGAGCACATAGCTGACAGCTGTTTCAGCAGATACGAGCCTGGCAGTCATAAAACCAACGAAAGTCAGAGAGTAATCTCTCACAGGGTGTTGTGTGTGTGTGCAAAGTAAAACAAAAGTTCAATTTGGCGCTACAAAGTCTGTAAATAGAAAATCTACTTGAAGAAGCAAACATGTACAGAAAAAGTTGAAAACGATGACAACAAGCCGGAACCAGAACTGGAACTGGAGCCGGAGCGAGGCGAGGCGAGGCGAGGCGTGTGATGAGCTGCCCCATGACTGCAGGCAACAAACAGGACAGGAAGTATATGCATGCCAGGTACTTGTATCTGTATGTGTATCACACACACACACACACACACACACACACACATGCATGTGTGTATGTGAACTCTAGGCCATCTCATACACGTCCACTTGATGTTACTTCCGGTGTTCATTTGCTGTTTTATTGCCGCAGCCCGGGGGCAGTTTATGTGGCCTGGTGCCCAGTTGTTGTTGGCGCACGTGCACGTGCCTATCGCCCCATGGTTCCTCTTCCCCGCCTCCCTGGACTGGCTGTCAAGGTGCTGCGTTTTATGTCCAAATGATTTGTACGCTTGCCCCGGCATTTGATTTCTTTCATTGTTTCGTCTTTTGTTTCACAGTGCACACTGCACACGAAGCATTCGCAAATTGTAATGACGCATGTTAACAACGTTTCGGCCTGGCCGTGATGTGGCAGCTGACACTGCTGGCCGACCGCCATTCATGCGATACATATGTCGACATTACAATTTGGTGTCCATGATGGATTATGCTTTTGTGGCTTCTGACAGCTGCAACCTTTTGTGTGGCCAGTGTCCAGCACTGCCTGCCAAATTCCATTTTATTCTCAACTAAACACACGCACATATATTTTCACTCAACTATATTTCAATTATTTCTATTGAATTTCGTAATTTGTGATCCGTGTGCTATTGCATACACATTTTCAGGCAGGTGTGTGTGTGCATGTGCATGAAATTACATTTTGACAGGATTTCTGATTGTAATCGTCTTTCAGCTGCAAAGTTGTTAACTATTTTAGGTTCTTCACGCACATATACATACACCTACACACTCAAGCACACACACATCAGTTACAACCATTTATTTAGTTTATTCTGGTGATGACTTGTTAAGCGAAGTAAATCCTGAATAATACCTGCTGCAAATTTATTCTTGGCTAGTCCAGATTGATGAGAGCCACAGAACGTTTGACTGACTTCTACGGGCGAATCAAAAGACCATTGCAAGCATAGTATTTTGAAGATGCTAATAGAAAGAGATGTTAACAGATATATAGAAAGAGAGAGAAAATGATGACAAGGCATTTACAACACCTGCATTTCTTTAAAAGACTTCTTGGCAAGCTCAGACAAATCTAAATGCCTTCTTACTGCGCTAAGCACTTTTCCCTTTCACTTTCACTTTATAATACTTCTTTTTAACCACTTTTTCCCTCTTCTATTTCATTCCAGACATCGTTAATACTCATAAGCATGTGGATGATCTTGGAAGAACTTTACTTATCCTATTCCTATTTCGACTAAACTGCTTAAATAAGTCAAGAACACTTTAATAGAAATAAACAAATCGTATTAAAGGCATAAAGTAAATAGTGTTTGTATAGTAAAATTGTCAATATAGTAAAATTGTTGCGAAAAAGTTATTTGCTTTTTGTATCCGTAAGCTTGTATTGCTTTAAATGTAAAGATTTGGCTGTCAGCAAAAGAGTATTTCTAAGTTTTTAACTAAATCAATTTAATTCAATAAATACAACACAAAATAATAAAAAAAAAAATACCCCTAAAAGTATGCTAAGCAAAATGGAGAAACAATTCAAACTTTTCTCAAAGTTTTTAATGTAAAGTTTTTATTTAGCCAAGCAGTTAAAAACATTCCTTTTTTTGTTTAAATTGTTGTTTAAATTAATGGCTCAGTAAGACAACTCATCCATCGTGGAATGCAATTTTGCAATATATCTTGTTTAAGTTCATTTTCTTGTTGTTTTGTTGCAGACAAATAAATATAAATTAATACTTCTGCAAGGTTCTTTAATCTTGAAATACAGACATTTTTTATTATCCAATTAATCTTCTACATTTTAAAAGTGACTATTATTTTCTTATTTTCATTCTCCATACATTTTGATATTGGTTGGTTGAAAAATGAAAATAACAACAAAAAAAAAAAAAGGAAATGTTTGGTGATGACTAATTTATAACTGCCAAAAAGTTGCAGATTTCATATTGCAAGGCATCGATAAATCTTGCATTAATGTAGTAGCCTTCATTGAAAGATGTCGATTGAGTATGTGGGAGTAGGCGGAAACGGAAGTGGAAGCATTTGAACTTGGCTTGCTGGCACAGCGGCGCTGTTGGCAACAAGAACAATTGCTAGTCACAGACGCAACAGCATCAACAACGACAGCACATGCAGCAACAAAAATAACAACAACAATAAAAACTGTCAGCTGTGTGCGGCTGGGCAATAACTCAAAACTGCACGATCCGAGCAAAGTTTAGGACCCGAGTTGTCCTTGCTGGCCCAAGGAAGTAGGCAATTGTCAAGTGCTGGTCCCGGCCAGCATAACGTGTCGCGCCTCGTGCTTGGCATTTTAATTATCACGTTTCACTCACTGTTGCATAAGCAGCTGCAAATAGATGCGCTGCAAGTGCCACTCGATGCTATATTATCTACGCATCTGATGCAGAGTGGGGGATGGGGGATGGGGGGGCGTTGCTGTTGCAGCTGTCGGCCGCTGCTGCAGAAGCTTTTCGTAATTTGTAACTGTTTGTCGTGTTTGAACGTCCTTTTCTGTGTATTGTGCAAATTTTATTTTTTGTTCATACCCGCACACAAACATCATGCATATAGATAGAGGTTGTGGCTGGGGGTTGGGAGGGGGGAGGGAGGGCGGGAAGGCTGTCGTATTTGGTGTACCCGTTGACAGTAAATTTGCATGCGCTGGCCTTAAGCCTATGTCATCATGCTCCTTTCAGCCTGTTTTTACAATCTGTACTCTCTGCTTAATGCAGTTGCAGCTGTCCTTGACAGTTTCCTAATATATTTTTGTTTAGACATTGCTTAAGCCTTTTACAATAGAAAGAGGCCACTAATTTCACCAAATCACTTTCTTAATGTAGATTCTGTTATTGCCCTACATGATTGTTGATATCTGGTTTTTATTAAAAAGAGACATAATGAGATCAGAACTCTATTTATTTTTCTTTCTTTTCCTTTGTGCAATGGAATGGTACCTTTGAAATTTTTTAAAATTTTTGTGAGGTGTATCTCTGGTTCCGCTTTAGTGATTAGAGGTTGATTGGTTGGTATCGCTCATAACAACCTGATAATCCAATTCGATAAGTACAGATATACCTTTTAATTACAACTTTCATTAACCACTCCGGAATGCTATTCAACACTGATCCTTTAACTATTTTCTTTATTAACCTTTCTAGCTTAAAATGTCAAATTTACAATCGTGGTTCCATTGGCTACCCCTTGGAAATATACCGTGAATCTTCGAATAATCCTGAGCCTATTTAAGTTGTCTAACTCATCTGAACCAATCTGACCTACTTTTCCAATACTTTATTGTTTGTTACAAATAGTTTGTTTTTCTTGGTAGCAGTACCACGTAAACGTAACCTCGTTATGGATATGCCGTCGACTCTTGGCTCAAACGGCGCTCAAGGCTCGCTCTTTGAAATCTTTAATTACATCTTCTTTTGGCCTTCGGTATTTGATGATACCCAGCTCCGATGCCAAGTGAAGGGTCACGTGCAGCGTTTGGCCAGCATTTGCACCACGCTGTGCGATGCCACGCCCACCACAGCTGGGTCACGTTTAGCCAAATGAAAGTGCAAAAAGTTTTATGCGGCCGCGAAATCAGCTTAAAAAATTTAGTTGCAGTTGCAGTTGCACTTTTCGCTGAGTGCAACTTGTGGGTTTTCAGTTTTGATTTCAATTTTCATTTTCGTTTATATCCAGCTTACGAAGGCTAAAGAGTATATTGGGTTTGGGCAATGTTCATTTTGCTGAGCATCCGACTGCATATGATATTTTCAGACGGATTACAGAACCTATTCTAAAATTCTGAAATACAAACACTGCAAAAATCGAGAAAATGCTTGCTTCCCGCCATTCGGCATATAGTTTTCTAAAAATCAATAATTTTTTTAAAGTAAGAAACAGTTAAATTGTTTTTATACTGTAAGCGAGTATTGAGCAGACGGTTACAGCCGACCTCGGCATTCTTAATTATTTGTTTTTTAATTTTTGGCCTGGTTACTTACTTGCGCAGGTGGCGGGTGCCTCTCACCAGTCCGGGCGTACAGCAGTTCACCGTAATGGGGGTATCTGCGGGGAAATCAGCGCGTTATTAAATATAGAATACTCTTGGCCCGGTCGAGAATGCATTTCAATAATTTAAAGGGCAAAGCTGTGCAATTTACACAGGCAAACCGAGTTCCCCCAAGGCCGGCACTTACCTTTGAGCTCTCTGGCCAGCCAGCGTGTGGCCAAAATCACGGCTAGCTTGGAATGGGCAAAGGCATCGCGTGCATGGAACTTGACCGCCCAGGTGCCCACATTCAGCGGATCATCGAAATCGATTTTGGCCGCCTGATGGGCGTGGGCCGACACAAACACAATCCGGCCCTGTTCTGCACGTCGTAAATGCGGCAGAAGGAGCTGTGTCAGCAGAAACGGCGCCAGATAGTTCACCTGACTGTGCGGCTCGAAGCCATCCGGCGTGGGCACCCGTGTGTCACCAAACACCATGCCCGCATTGTTCACCAGCACATCGATGCGCTCAAACTCGGACATCAGCTGGCCAGCGAACTGGTGCACGCTGCGCAACGAGCAGAGATCCAAATGCCGTGCCTCCACAAAGTAGCGCTCCGACGGACTAATGCTGTCAGCATCCGCGGTCGGCGTGCGGCAGCCCAGCTCTCGCTTGATAATCGATGCGGCACGTTCGCCCTCGGCCACGTTGCGGCAGGCAATGATAATGCGACCGCCACGCGCCGCCAGAGCTGTGGCTATCTCAAAGCCGATGCCGCTGCTGCCGCCGGTAACAACGACAATTTGCTCCTTGATTTGATTATCGTTGGGACAACGCTGTCCGCTCATTATGGTCCTGCAATGCGGGCAATGGCAAGTTATATAGTTATACATATATATAGTGGTGTAAAGTTATGTTATGTTATGACAGGCCCAGCCACAAGGATAACGATGTGGAACTAACATGTGCCTCAAAGGGTATTGCCCGCAATAATGCTAGGCGCAAATCATATCCAATTTAAATTGTTGAATTATGCAAATTTGAATTGTTTTGCGTTTTTGAATCAGGTTAAACACTAAACGTTCGTGATTAATTGAACGTTAATCCTTTAAACATGCTCTAAAAGGTTTACCAAAAAATGTTCTTTTTTATTTTATTTTTTTTTTCTATTAGGTTTATTCTGTTAAAAATGTTCTTTAAAGTACAGTGGTGGGCTCATAATTCGACAGATTATAAATATCAACAACTTGACTGTAGATCAAATATTTCTTGTATATCAAATAAACCTATGTTAATATACACATTATTATCATGGAAAAAACGTAGTTGTGAAATTGAAAATTCAAATTCTATAGTAAAGCGTAGTTATACATTTTTAAAATTTGTGTTGCTTTTATAAATAGATATATATCTGTTCATAAGTATGTGACAAATTAATCAAGTTTTGAATAATTGCAAGTTATTAGCAAGATTTGACAAAATTGCTATCTGATTTTTAACACAGTTCAGTTATAATTTTAAAACTATTGAAACTTAAAGGCAAATGTGCAAAAAATAAATAAAAACAAGTAAGAACGTTGTAGTCGGGCGTTACCGACTGCGTTATACTCGTTTACATTCTTAATTATTATTATTATTTTAAAAAACTTCGATATTTGAGAATGGGGGTGGAGGTGGGGGTGTGAGTGGGGATGGGGATGGGGGTTTGTCGCCGAAATTTTGTGCCGATCTTTAAAGGCGGTGAAAAGTGAACCGATTTTCACGTTTGAGGGCATTTTGTTCATGATTTGTCCTGCAAATTGATTCTGCATTTAAAATATTTGCATTATTGAAAACAAATTTCTTTTGAAAATTTTTGGAAAAAAGCATGTCTTTCCCCTTGTGAATTTTCGAAAAAAAATTTTTTTCAAAATGTAGAATTGCGAGTTTACATTTTTAATCGATTGTATTTGCCATAATTAGCTTAAAAAACAATATTTAAGGTGATTCTGAGGGGGTCAAAATTTTGGTCAAAAATCATGTCCAAATTGACAAAAATTTTGACATGTAAAGCTCTTGGATTCATAGTTCCCAAACTTCAAACTATCATAACTTTGTCAAAAGTGAACCGATTTTCACGTTTGAGGGCATTTTGATCATGATTTGTCCTGTAAATTGATTC